>JAVQJF010119795.1:0-23983 GCA_036023855.1 Gadopsis marmoratus
CACGCACGCACGCACGCACGCACACACACACACACACACACACACACACACACACACACACACACACACAGGATCCACATATTACAAATGCGTGAGTTTAGGCGCTTCCTGAATCCTTCCCTGAGACGCTTGGTGAGAGGTGAGGTCTGTGTATGTGGGATGTGGATCACAGGGTCCGTGATGGTGGTTTCCTGGGATCTGAGCGGCACAGCTGTAGTCCACACTGGTGGATGAGGGGTGGGGAAGATGGCCGAGGTTGAACATGGGGCCCGAGGCTGGCATGGAATCAACAAAATTCCCACCCACGTAAACGGGGCTGCCTTGCAAATTGGCGTTGGCAAAGCTGCCGTTGCTCTGCATGCCGTGGTGTTCGTACTCGGAGCCCGGGTACCTCTTCTGTTGCGGGATGCATCCACCCAACGGGGCCGTGTACGCGGCCAACCCGTACATGTTTTGCTGGGGTTTGGCGAAGGACGGCGGCGACGGCGCGTCATAGCTGAGACCGTTCTGCAGCTGGCCAGAGTATCCGATGTGGTTTGGGCCACTCAGCGGCGGGCTTCTGTCCGGGGAGTGTCCCAGGGGAGAGTGCGGCAGCCCTTTAGACTTCTGGTCCTTTTTGTATTTCATCCTCCGGTTTTGAAACCAGATCTTTATTTGGCGCTCGGTGAGATTCAACAGATTCGCCATTTCCACTCTGCGAGGGCGACAAAGGTAGCGGTTAAAGTGGAACTCCTTCTCCAGCTCCACAAGCTGCGCGCTGGTGTACGCGGTTCTGACCCGTTTGGAGGCTGGTCCCGGGGGGCTCTTCTCGTCACTCACCTCGCCACCTGTAGGAGAAAGCACGGCATCGACCTTAGCGCCATTTTCCCACCAGTGCAGTCACATCAACTGTAAAACACAACAAGGCCCAGCCAACCAAACACCCCCCCCCCACACACACACGCACGCACGCACGCACGCACACACACATGCACGCACGTCTCCATCATGGCCTCTACCTGCAGTGGTGCTGCCATTGCTCTTCTGCTTCGCGTTCTGCCGGGTCTCCTTCATCCAGGGGAATATCTGCTTCGTGAGGGTTGGTGTGGCGGCATTAGACGCGCTGCTGGACGGGGATTTCTTCTTTTGGGGTGCGGAGCTGTTGGAGCTGGGAGAGGATGCGGACAGCGGAGGCGCCTGCTGCTCCGCAAGACTCGTGGACTGGCTGCTTTGGCTGCTGCTTTGCCGCATACATTCTGCGTTCAGGTCACTGTCTTTGAGGGCTGGCGGCCGGACAGCAGCGGCCTGGATGGGACACACTGAGCCCTGGTAGTCACTCTCAATGTTGGAAGCAGTGTAGGACTGATGAGCGGGGCCGTAGTTGTAAGAGTCTGGTTTTGGGTAGGTGTAGCCCCCAAAAAGTCCAGAATTATCGTAATATGTTGCTTTCTGCATTTTGTGGATTCAAAGCCAATAAGCCGGCGCAGGTCTATCCAATGGCATGGGTGTTGTTTATTCACGTGATTGGTGTTCCCCACCGTCGCTCCAGTCTGTGACCTACAAAGAGAACCCCATCAGACTTATCTGGGCACACATGGATAAGGCCTATACTCATTACAGCTTCTTAGCATTAGTCAGATCCTCAATGATCTGCATGGCGCGAGACTCGTGCTGCTACAGGCTACACAGCATCTTTTAAATTAGAAATGACCAAAGGACTCTCCCTACAGTGTCTGTAACAGTGACACACATCTCAGTCCCAGAGTGGAGCCGCCTGATTTCTGGCACAAAACAGTTAAAGTTTAACTTGCGCCAAAAAGAGACCCTCTGGGAGGCTTTAGGAGTCCCCCAGAAATAAGCTGAATCAGCATGACACACACACACACACACACACACAATACCCCTTTCACTAATCACAAGGCCTGACAAAGCCCGTCATGCATTGTTCCCTGCAGCAGAAATATAGCCCACCAAGGCCGCGCACATGCATTTGGATCACATGTTAACGCACACAAGAAGCTAAATACCGGGACCCTCCCACTGTTTGTTATTAATATAAAATATGTAGGGAGACAGAAAGGGGAGGGGGGTTGAATATGATATTTAATTAGCCTTTACACAAGCCTCAACCCAAATAGTTTGGCTGGTCGGTTGGTTTTCTGCCTCTGACCCATTCATGCAAAATTCACCTTTCATTTTAAAAGAAAACCTTCAGATTCAGACAGAAAATGTTTAAATACGTTTTTTTTTTTTTGTTTTGTTTTTATAGCAGCTACATTGGTTCGGACAATCTAACAGAGAGAGAAAAACATGCACGTTAGCATATGAACTAAGTTGAAACAAACATATCACAACGGTCCCTGTACTGTATGCGCCGGTGGCTCGAGGAGGTGCAGTCTGCGCCGTGCATAACAATTGCACCTGTCAGTGTGGACCGCGGCACAATTTATGACCGCAAATGTTATGGTTGTAAACGGGCGCAGAGAGGAATGAAAGGCGAAACACTCCTCGAGACTCGCAGCCCTCAGAAGTGTAACACTAAGCGTAGGAGGAAGGCAAGGGAAAGAATTTCATACTCGGCGGCGTCTCCCATGCAGAGAGGCTCGTTTATAAACGATGCCTCCATCCTCGCTGCGCAAGAATCTCTGCAGCCGAACACCGGAGTGGAGGCCCGGAGACATTTGGCTGCTTACTGAGACAGAGGCAGGGATTATTGGCGATGACGCGTCTTGACAGTCGGTTCAAACGTGGAAATCGTGGGATGGAGTGGTGACATTCTTCTTGATTTTACGTTTTGTAATTTGCATGTGTGGAGAATGGAAACAGTTTTTTTTTTACGCATAAAGGGTATCGAGTGTGCTGTTGTGCGCTGTTGCAAACGCAGACCTGGACATACTGGAATGGGACTCCGGCCTGCGCAAATAATTACACGTTCAGGCTCAGTTAAAGTCATTCCTCATGTCTGTTTGCGTGATTTAAGCCCCCTGTGGAACTCTGTGAGCGTTAATATGCATCAGCCTTTCACCTCGTTAGCAGTTGGCTGTGCTCGTCCACTCCCTTCATTAAAGAAATGTTACTCACCGAAATCTGCGCAGATCTGTTTTTGTGTCCCTCACGCATTCATCACCGCTGCCGCCTCGACCTGGAAGACAAATTAAACAAACGTTTCTTCACGTTAGATTTTTTCTTTTCTTTTTTTTACCCCTTTCAAATCAGTCAGATATTTGGGCCTGAAATTCGATGCACACACACACACACACACGTTTTACACAACAATCAATACGAATACCATCAGGCCAGATCACCTCCAGCATTGTTTTTATAATTACAATAAATTAATATATTTAACTATAAAAGCTCAAGTAAAGAAACACATTTAAATCAAATGATTCCTAGGCAGTTACCCCCCCCCCCCACCACACCCCAGTTTTCTTAAATTTTATTTGTTATATTTTAGGCCTGTTTAATTTTGCTAAATTGTCACTGCAAAGACATATGACACTTTTTTCCCCCCAACTCTCTGCTTGAAATGCCCGAGAGAGAGAAAAGTCTTGCATGTGCACTTTTACACAAAGAGCCAGCCCAAATATTTAGCAGCCATAAGCTGTTTCAGGTGACCTTTGGGTCATTCGGCATTAAGTCAAAGTTTAATGAACAACGAGCAGTTTGGCTTCAAGTCTGAACTAAAGTCAAAGCAGCTTTTTCAGTGGAGACAGAACCGGAGGAGAAGACCGAGCGGCGGCCAGAACAGAAGGACCGAAGCCTCAGATAGTGTCAAGGGTTGCTGTCGCTGCGAGTGTGGAACGATCACTTAAAAAAACATGATCACGGAGATTTAAGATCCCTTCGATGTGGAGTATTTTGTTAAAGCTGGTCGATAATCTGCGCCTGAAGTGCCTCCGAGCACACTGGGCTGCTAGTAGCAGACATGGCCCTCTTTTCACACCACAGTGTTTTTCGCCTACGCGTTGTTACGGTAAGTTTGGTCCACACAATGGGCCGGACTCGGTGTGGAGTGTTATTATCCCAGTAAGTCGTTTCTCTTGGTCAACCCTTCAAATTGTCCTCATGCAACTTTTGTTGTTGTTGGTAAAAGATGTGTGCAGCTGAGTTTCGGTGTAATAACAGGGCCAGTGGTCGCTGCTGTTGTAGTAAAATACAGGCTCTGGTTTTCCTGGAGGAAACGCGAGCTGCTCACAGATGCCAAACCTCCAACTGCAGCGATATGTTTTGCGATATTATGCAGCTTTTTGCCGATTTGGGTTTAAATTCAGCCGCAGTTCAGCAGAGACGCGCAGTGACAAGAATGTGAAGATGCAGAGCTCCCGACTTAAACCTCCCTCCACTGAAAACAGTTAATACAACACGAGCAAAATGGGGAATAATCGAAAATAAGCTTTATTGTCTTTGCGACTCGGGCCTATGTCTTTTAATTCCCAGCACCAAAGAAGACCATGTTGAAATTCACACGAGTTACAATTAAACTACAAGTTAAGCCGAAAACGTATCCAAATAGTAGGAAAATCCAAGTGTTTTATCTCTGTTCGCCATCCAGCCCGGCCATCCTTTAAAGCATCAAATATGAATTCGTGTATAATATAACGTTGCAGGTTAACAAAGCCATGTAGCTGAACCCACATAAATCACGGCAAACGCCACGGTGACGATAAGACAACAAATTAATGTGATTTACGAGCCAAGAGTCAAAAAGAAAAGTTCCTCTCCTACTTTTCGCTCTGAGCCGGTTTCCATCGAAACGTGAAATCAGCTGAAAAGCGCAGCTCGGGCTCAATCTGTCGATAGTATTTGGACGCGCTTTCTCAAAACAGAATAAAATAATAATAATTATGAATAGGTAGCTGTGGACTCCATATCCACAGTCGCCGGCGAGAGCGGCTTTAACAAGCGTCGCCTCCTTTGAGTGGAATAAATCATATATATTTCCTTGCATTACATTAACCCGTGGTTAAAGGTTGCTTTCCGCCCGTGCAGTTGCTTACCTGTGAATCAATTCATCAAAAGCCCAGTTTCCCTCTCAGCCTCACTTCCTCTCCACGCAGTCTCTAGAATAAATCCTTCACCCTTTGTCTGTAGACAATGCTGTCCTAAACCTGATCTTGCCGTTTTTCAGACATTTCCATATACCAACGGAGACAGTATTCCCGAAAGAATGGAAGGAGTCGCATTCAACTACCAATAAAAAACGAACAAGGTATCCTTATTCCTGGGAAAAAAAACGATCCCTGGCAATCAATCACCCGTTGAAATATACAGGAATTCAGAACAGGATAGGCCTGTGCAGATTTGGAGCCAACATTAGGATTTTTTTGGGTTGTTTCGGAAGCTTTGTGATGACAAATAAAGGCGCTGCCTTAAGATACAAGCATATTTGTGCACGTGATTGTTCTGTTCTTCAGCCGAGCCTTACCTCACCAATCCATTTTGATAGAGGGTGGCGTTTATTTCCTCATCTGAACTGTGTGAAAATGTCCCACCGCCTGTTTCTTGCTCATCTCCCCCTGAATTGCGAGCATTGCAACTCGCCTGCACGCCACCATTTAAAGCCACGCATTACATTATGTGCTGCTGGTACTAACGACGCAGATTTACACAACCCCAGGCTCCATCAGTAGATGCAGCATCTATGGTGCATGTGTGTGTTTGCGTTACGTTATTGTAACGAAGGTCTGTGCGCTTCGTGTGTTACAGCAGCTCTGACATTTCCAGCATTTTCTAGATTTTCTCCTCACTTGCTTAAAATAAGAAATCAGCCTGCAATTTCACAATTAAACGTGTAAAGTGGGGGGGGGGGCTTAAACGCACCACCGTTGAGTAGGTTTGGATACTATTGCAAAAACAATACTGTTATACTTTCTACCGATGTCCTGTTTGGTCGCCCAAATAACTGCAATGCTGTTTAGATGTGCATTTAAAAAAAGAAAAGATTTATGAAATAAACGACATGTGGGTTGTTTTTCTTTCCAACTGGGATTTTGATTGTATTCAAATAAACCCCATCATCATCTATTGTTTGTTGCCTGTCCTCTCACACACTGCTGACACACAAAGAGTGAGGGAGCCATGTCTCCTCCTGCATTGTTCTCAATATAAAATCTCAGAAGGAGAAAAAAAAAAAAAGAATAGCTAGCCCCAAATAAATCTATTGGAAAAGAGCGAGGATTTGGAGCCGCAGAGAGCGTCGGCTGCTTCCGCGGTGGAAGAAGAAGCAGGGATGCAGGACTGTCCGCGTCGCAGCATATGTTCAGAGGGTAATAAAAGTGAAAGATTTACAGTTTTCGCCCGGCCCCCAAACAGCCTCGCACCCTTTCAGGAATTACTGAGAATGATTTACAAGGAGGCAGAACTGTCAGCCTGCCCAAACTTCCACGACTTTCTTAGAAATCAGTCAGATCATCCCCCACTAAGAATAAAACCAGAAGCTGTCCTCTCAAGCAGAGATAGATAGCCTGTTATTTCATCTTACGTTGAAAAACCTCGACTATAAAATGTTATTCCAAACAAGACACGCCAATGTATCATTTTAAAGCCGTGTCTTTTTAAAATATTTAGTTCCTTTTGGATTTCTTGACTAAATTGGTAAAAGAAAAAAAAACCAAAACAACTCTGAATTAGACTCTAAATAAATAATCCGCGGGCCCTGTGGAGGGGCCACGCTGCGCTGAACGTGTCCGAAACAGCTAGCATCCATAAATACACGTCACTGCCCTTTAGTTTTTACCTTTAATCCCATCAATGCCTTTCAGGGCATATGCGCATAAACAGCATAACCCAAAAAAAGAAAAGAAAAATCCACCATTTCTGGTATATTTTTCTAAAAGCACAAGCAGACATGCACACAGCGAACCACAGCCAACGCTCAGAGCGCAGATATCGAAAGGGAGCAATTTATCAAATATCACGACATTTGATATCGTCATTTACCAGCTCGGGCAACATGAAAAATGCTGAAATATTTACCTACCCAAGCATCCATCGGTTCGGATGTGTTGCTAAAGTGCGGGGCTACGGTTGCGCCGGGTATCGGATATTATTTTCTTGGGGGATCTCTTCAGTTTTCAAGTCTGATAGAGTCCTTGCGATTAATGACGACGCCGTGTTTCTAGGGGGACGTGCTGCATTAATTATTTAGACAATCACGTGGTCGAGAATAGAGAGCGGAGTGGTATAGTCTCTGGATTATATCTCTGAATGCAGACAGCGCACTTTAATATATCTTAGGGGGGTTGTCTGGCTCGGAGAGGCTTCTGCGAGAACAGCTGGAAATCAAATATGGCCGGATGGAGAGCGACGACGTTGTATTCCTGCACTGGGTGCAGTGTCATTGAAAATGGCACTGCCTTTGGCTCCCATTTATTGCTGTTCAGACATGTAGGTCAGTGTGGCTACACACTGTACGTGGTAGCAGGCTGCTCCGACCTGGTAATTACTGGGGGAAACTGTGTTGGGAGGCACTTTCATTTTAAGTCGCGTTTCAACAGCAAGAGTTCAGACACCTCAGGTTTGATCTGAAATGGCTTTAAAGTGACAGATGGAAAGTAGTAATGAGTAGTTGCCTTAAAGGACTAGTAATGTATATTTAGGTGGATTAGTTGCCCAACTGTGCCAATAACCCCCCTCCCCCACTCCTCTCTTCAGCATCTATGTGCAGATCATTTGTGGCAGGATGGTGGCATCACTTTGTCTCAGCTTCTCTCTGAATCTGTATGACACGTTTGTCTTTTTGCACACAAACATATCTGTACACGCCCGTAGGCCCGCGTGTGCACGGTGGGTATCAGACAGTGGTCATTGGGGATGGAAACACTGCTGAGTGACTGAAGATCGTCTTTCCACATGTCTGTTTCTGACTGCTTTTGTTTGTATCAGAACTGATCGTGTGTGTGTGTGTGGGGGGGGTCACATTCAATAAAGGCATATCTCGTGAAGCACGGGGGGGGGGGGGGGTTCATATCAAATAAATGCAGTAGGTCAGCATGTGTGTATGTGCCTACCAGTTTAAGCTCCTACTGATAAATGTGGCGTAATCTGGTTTTGCAGCAGGACCCCCGACCTCTGCAAAGTTTGTATCTGTCACTTTGAGTCTCCCAGGCCAAATAAAGACTCGCGTAACAGCTTTGAACTAAAGACTCAAATCAAAGTCTTCCAAGAACCCACAAACGCAGTTTTCATTGAACAAAAATCACGCCGAGCAGCTTCACTAAGATCTTCGGAGGATGTTTTCGCGCCATCACGCCTTTCGATAAGAGATAATGAGCTAAAATTAAGACAAGTCGGAGGAAAGACACTTTTCTTTAACATGTTTTGAGAAGCGATATGCTGCACTTCTCGCAGACCAAGCACACATTTATGCTCGTAGGTTTCACGCTCGACAGGAGAAGAGGCTGAATTTGCCCACGCGGTGCACATTTGGTGCATTTGTGACCGTTTTGTGAAGCTCCATGTGGCTCCACGTGCTTGTTGCCACTGAAGACAAACTCTTTTCCCACCAAAAGTGACCCTTTGGTTAACGTTGCAAAACGAATTACCCCATAAAAAGGAAATTTAAAATCAAAGTTTTAAGCAATAGCAAAAATAAAATACCCCAGTGGGCACGGGGAAATAATTTCCCTACAAATCAATATATTTCTCGAGTTGGGTAAAAAAAAAAAAACAACTTCAAATATCGCGACAAAAGTGCCCTTTGCAACCAGTTAAATGCATCATCAGTAGAAATCTTTATTTTTTTCCAATATACTTCTCGCATCTCAATGCACAATACAAGGTAAAAAGCATGTACAAAAATAAAACCAAAGATTACTGCATATTGACATGAGACAAATGCACAAATCAGAATCTTCGGAGGTGGGGGGTGGGGGGTGGGGTGCGCCTGATATAAATACTGTTAAGAACACGTGGAAAACTCTGGGATTCACGCATCGACTCTTGCTTTTGAATGTTTCAGCTTGGTCAGTGTGGAAAACTGCAGCGCCTGGGAGAGAAAATGCTGCTTGTCCGGCGGGTCAGGGGTGCTGGGGTCAGTCCTTGCGGCTGAAATGTGTCCCCTGGATGAACCTGCCACGGCTGCTATTGTCGGCCTTCGGTTGAAATACCTTTTCACGTCTCATCACGAAGACTTCACAGAGAAGACCTCCTCGTACTGGGAGAGCTTCTGGGCTTTTTTTTTTTTTGTTTTTTTGTTTTTGTCCGAAGACAATGACGGTATAAAACAAAACAACAAATATCTGTCTTGAAACGTGACGTGAAAGCCCTCCTCGGTCAGCTCGGAAGAATGAAAACTATAACATTCCCACATTAACTAAGACTATAAACTTTGCACAAAGCCATGCTAATAATGCACAAGAGTTCAAACATGTTTTAGATTAATAAAAGTTTAACGAATGCCTTTAATTAAAACTGTTTGTGTGCTATACGAAAAAATGTACACGTTTTTGAAACAAATAAATAATTACGTAAAAAAGAAAATCGAGAAAAATAAAGAATTATACTCCTAAATATTCTGGATTTGATTATTTCCGTTGAGAAACATCCAATATCAATTTAATGCCACATGCAGGAAAAGAATTCTCTTTCATATAAGAGTTTCAAATGGCACGAGAGAGCCTCTGAAAATGTACACTGTTTACAAAGATGTCAGCAGAGATTTATAAGGGCACTGAGAATAGTATGCACACAGGAATGTCTTGCTTTTTGGAATAATATTTAGGCTAAGAAAATTTCAAAGCTTTATTGTACAAAATAAGTTAAAACATACGAGGCACAAAGAAACGTGGGACTGAAAGATTCAACGGGACTTTTCTTTTTTGCAACTTACGAAAGTAGACTGTGTTATAGGCGTGCTCTATGCAAATGTTAGCTTCAAGTATATATATTGTGCGTTTTTATGTGAAGTTTGAATATGAGAAAAACTGGAATAACCTTTGTTTGTGTGTGTGTAATTTGAACGAAGGGTTTCTGTTCTGAATAAAGTTGAGTCAATATTTAAACCAGCGTGAATCCACGTGAGAAAAAGAGCAGAAACACGTTCCTTAAATCCATGAAATCAGCCGAGGTTGCTCATTAAATGTCCTCAGGTGGGTAGCGTCCGAAAAAAAAAAAAGAAAAAAAAAACGAAATAAAGAAAGTTTGTTTCTGTGTTTCTGAGTCTCTCTGAGGAAATTAAAACAAGGAAGAGGCTCAACTTTCGAACCTCAAGACTGATTGATTTTCTGACTCAGTCTTGAGTCAACACTGCTGGGGGGGTCATGTTTGTTAAATTAACAAAGAAAAATGGCTAAAAAACGACATCAGTCCATGCAAAAGTCAGATGCAGCCTCTGTCTTTTTTATGTACAGTTAATTTTCTGAAGGTGCGCCACCTGCCTCTCTTATAATGACGTGATATCAGTCTGGTTATCCTTCTGAATGCTCTGCAGCTGGCTGGAGGCTGGTGCAGATCTACCCTTGGTGTTGGGCAGCTTGTGATCTTTCTTCCATTTCATCCGTCTGTTCTGAAACCAGATTTTGATCTGCCTCTCGGAGAGACAAAGAGTGTGGGCAATCTCAATCCGTCGCCGCCTGGTCAGGTACCTGTTAAAATGAAACTCCTTTTCGAGCTCCAAAACCTGCTGCCGCGTGTATGCTGTCCTGGACCGTTTGGGCTCCGGTCCCGTGTAATCCGGGTTCACTGGGAGGGAGACAAACAAAACAACCAAAAACAACAACAACAAAAGAAGAAGAAGAAGTCACCAAAATGTGGCCAATGCCGCATGCAGGCAGAGACAATGCAGCAGGAGGAGTGTATCTAACCCGGGGCGCTCAAACTTGAGGAAAATCCAGAAGGAAGCGATCACCAGGAAATAAAAGATGATTCTAACTGGATTTAAGCAGATTTGCTGCAGATCTACGCACCATTACAACCGGTCAATATGTGTTTTCAGGAGCTTTCGGGCGCTCACCTAGCGGCCTATTTCCCGAGCTATAAAAATTTATGACTTGTGTAATTGGCGAGGCCTTTCAAAGACTCCCATAAATATCACACTGAATGATTTCTAAAGTACAGGTCTCAGTTGGTCCATAAGGGAAGGAGAAGAGGAAATCTTACCAGTAGTTACGTGGACTTTCTTCATCCAGGGGTAAACTACTGCAGGCTGCTTGGCTTGTGTCCCATTTTGGCTCTTTGTGTTTTGCTGTTGTCCACAAGTCCGGGGTCCGGCCACTTGGACCGGGGGCCCCTCCTCAGTCTGTGCGCTAAAAGGGCTCGACTGGCTGGATCTCTGGTGCACATGACCCCGTGGCTGCACCGTGGAGTCCTGCACAGTGTTGCAGCTGAAAGGCTGCTCCGCGTAGTTTGACCGTGGGTAGATCCCTGGATGCTGAAAGTCTGTGTCCTGCGATGGACTGTAGTAGTCCGAGCCCTGGTCAGGTATATAGTTATTTTGTGAATATTCCTCGCACGGAGGAAATTTGGGATCCACATACTTAGAGTTCACCAAATACGAACTCATGGCCATTAATTTGTGAAGGTAGAAAATACTAATTTTTCTCGAGTTGTCTTTTTTTCCTCCCTCCATAAAGCCCTCCTACTTGGTGTCAACTGAATAAAGTTAGCGAACCATGTGACCAGAGCGGCCAATGGAGCCGATGCTGGTCCATAAACGGGTAAACATACAACTAAAAGCAATTCACTCTGATTTAAGATTAATCAAAATTAGACCCCGGTGGGAATAAAACAAACAATACCGCCCTGAAACGTCTGCGTGCACATTTGGATAAGAAAAGGCGTGTTGGAAAAAAAATAAGACAAATACGAGCAGACCTAACCACACTTCAATACTTAACTTTAAAATAAAATAAAAAAACAGGAAACGCTGACCGCAATGGATGTTTTATGCGAGCAGATATAAAAAAATATATCAGTTTCTAAGGTCTAACTTGAAGGCATGGTGTTCAACAGAGAAACCAACAAAAGATACAAAAAGCCCCGTGGCATAAAAGCGGCGATATAATGACTGAGGACAATTGATGGAGACTGTCTTTGTCAGGAAGGGGTCATCCAAAAGTTACACGAATCTCATCACTTCATCTGCTCCCATCCCTTTGGAAGAAAAAAAAAAACCTGTCTCAGGAGCCTATTGGCCGGCAGCAGCAGCCTCTGGGAATCAATAATGTAGAGCCACAAACGACCCACAGGAGGAAGACGCTGCAGCTGGAGTGTGCTGCTGTGCGTTCGTTTCAAACAGCAAATCCGTTTTGGCGTTTCATTCAAAGAGCAATGCAGGCTCCTTAACTCTGTTCATTTTCACTTGAAACATTCCTGCATCAGATATATATATAGAATATATATATATATATATATATTCTATATATATATATATGCAGAGAGTTTCACGCCCTTAAGCTCTCTCTGTTCAGATTCACTCCCGATCACAAAACCGACAATGGCACTACAGCACATCAGGCACCGAGCGGCCTGATGAGGAAGCAATAAGTCTATGAATCGAAGTTTTTTCATCGACCATATACTCCCCTAGAATCGAATCTGTGACTGTGGTTTCATCACACACATTCGGTTCTACAGGGTATATATAGACGACGGCAAGCGACACTAGGCCCACAACCACAGCGCGTTGTTTGAAGAGCAACTCAGCCAAATACATGACAGATACATAAATGTAAGAAGAGGCCTGCATCACAAGCAGATCTGAAGGTTATAGTATCAGTCTGAACTTTCTCCTCAGTGAAGCAGCCTTTCCTTTCGTTTTGATTATTTCCCTTTCATGTGTTTTCTCTGGTACGAGATGAGTTCAGGGTTGTTTTTTTTGTATTTCTTATGACCTTTGTGTTGTTGGTTCGACCCAAACCTGGTCGCACAGTAGCTTCAAAAGTCATGACAGCCAGTGGCCACTTCTGGAGAGAAAAAAGAAAAGTGTAGGCTCACAGTCTACCCGAGACACTGAACGACAACATCAGCCAGTATCTCAGGTCAACCCAGGAGACCCTCCTCCCTCCATCACAGTCCAAGTTCGCAACAAGAACAAATGCGAACACCGTCTTAAAATAATATAAATCACTTTCCACTTTTGCAAGCTGCACCCTCATAATCAGAGATAAAGGTTTAACGCTGTCAACTCCCCAACAGATGACCCTTAGACACTGGCTGGTTCATATAAGAGAGTTGATCATCACTGCCCGAGAGATGATGAGGCTGGAGGCCACGGAGGTCAAACTAAATCATTTACAAACTTATCAAAAAGTTCAATTATTTTCGGCCCTGGTGACAGCTCAAAGGGTGCAAAAGTTTACCAATTCCTCGTCAGCCATTAACCAAACCACCATGGCGTCTACTGCAAGTCTCTCCGAAACACCCTTACAGATGAATTTAGGCTGCAGGTTGGCTCGTTATTTTACTAAATGACCAGTAAAATATTGTTTAAGCACAAAAAAAAATCTATTTTGTAATACAAGAAATCTCATCCAAATGTGTTTCATTTTATGTTTGTGCAGTTTATAAGAAAATCGGTGCCAAATCCGCATTTACGTCTTAAGCGTTCAGTCAGTGACTGTCAGTGTGTTAATATATAATCTCAGCTTTGAATTTATGTAGCGTTTGTTTTGAAGCACATGTGACACTGTGTCAGACGTACAGGTCGTGCTTTCTTATTTACTGACATGTTTTTACTAGCTGATTATTTACTGGATGGTGCATTAAGTCGTTTAGTTTAATAAAGGCCTAACTAGCGTTGGCTAAAGTTACACTGCTTAATTCGTGCTGTCAAGTTGAAGGCCTGTATTGTAACTTTCAGAGTGTGATAATAAAACGTATTATAACATCTTTTCTTACAAAGTTGAGACTTCGTGATGAAGCAGATGTGGGCTTTTCTCTCTTCTCGGTATAGATTTCCGTTCAACTATCAACAACAACATTAAATATTCGTTTGAACCACAGCTAAAAGATGATCTATAGACTCTGTAAAAATGCGTTCTTGCACTTCACATTTCAATATTAGTTAGACAGCCTGACCTGCCTTTCACCTTGCCCTGCTAAGTCCTTCAGACGGGTCAAAGCCGAGATTCACAACAAAAGAAAGATAAAGTCAGCGTTTCCTGGCAGCTTGTGCTAAACGAAAGGCTTTTTTCGTTACAACTGCAAGACTCTGCTGTCATACAGGCTCCAACTGAGCGTTTGAGAGCAACAGAAAAACACGAGGCCTGTTTAAATCCAATTATCGAGCGAAGGGAGCGTTTATTCACGGATGATAGAAAATATAGCTTATATTGCGTTCAACTCGGCAGTAAATATTATTTAACATTATTCGACTGGATTTCTAACAATGACTGACGAAATGTGTGATTTGGAGGCCTGCTGAAGAAACGCACCAGGCCTGCAGACAATAAAGCAGCAGCAATGTGTAAAAAGACAGAACTGGTTTCTATTGCTGTAATCTAATGCTGTTTTTAGACATTCATGAAGCTCACAAACGAATTGTGAATTATGGAAACTGTAACAGACGACGAGTTGCAGGTAAAGCGTGTGTTGTTTTAATTAGACTTTCGAGACATTTCACCAAGTTCTTCAGGAATCTTCAAAAAACACGGCAACAGGTTGATTTCTCCGCCTCCAAGCAAACAAGCGGCCCGCTGCTGCCAACTAATCGAAGCACGTAGCAACAAGTTGAATGGCAACATCCGGGGGAAGAAAAAAAAAAAGCATCGATTGGGTCTTAAAAAGGTTTGAACCCTAAAACAAGCACAAACATAACGCGATTAAACGCCGTTTCCTCGCAGCAGCTGTCTGTCTGTCTGTCCGGAGCAGCACTGCTGCCGCTCTCAGAGGCAGGAAACGGTGCAGCCTGAGCCCTGTATGTGCGTGTGACATCACACGCTCATACCACGAGCACAAAGATAAAACGCAGCTTACCGCACAGACCGCAACACATGGCGCACCGTGGAACAAACGCGTCCACGCTGAAGGCCAACGCGGTGCAGCTCCCTGCCAATCGAAGCTCTATTCCAACCCATCTGGACGCCCTTACTAATACACAATGAGAATTATATTTTGCCTTGTCAAGTCCCGGGCCATAAAACAAACTTTAATGGCACCACGTGTTTCCTCACAGCCACTCACAACACCGCGCCGGTCCATAAATAATCCTCAAAGTTGCACTTACTCAATAACGCCGATTACACTGATGTGCACGAAGGAAAGGGCAGAGGAAACAGGAAGGTGGGAGGTTAGAACTAATGATAGAAATAGGAGCAGAGGTGGGACAAGCTGGAAAATACTTTATTTTATTTTGGCATGAGCTATTTGCATATCCGGCTCATACGTTACCAATGACATACTTCAAACAACAAAGTCAGCTGAGTCTCTGATCATTAATATTAATGATCTTGTGATCAGCCTGTGACCTGTTAATTCCAGAATTTCAATTTCGTATCGAACACATCTGATTGCATCATGTTACCGAAGCCTTTTGACCTCTAAAGCGTTAACACAAACATCCAACATGCATCAGTGATTTGTGCTCAAATACATTTTTCTCCCCAGTGAACCTGACACAATAAGACTGATGTCATTCACTCTTCCGGGCCAATCCCAGAGTGCACAGCGTCTTTGCTCCTCCTCTCCTTTCCTGCGCAAACTACAGCGGGCTGATGGTGTTGGGGTTTGGTTGGCTGCCAAGGTATAATAAAGGGAGGCGCGTCAAATTAGAGTCACTTTTACATGCATGTCCTCATAAAAAGTTATTTCCCTGGAGTTAATTTGAGGGTAAAACGGCGTCCTGGGGGTTTAGAAGTCACATACTTCCTGTTAGTTGGTAGTGTGTTTTCTGTGGTTTAATGCTTTTAGTGATTTTACTTTACTTTTCCTTTAACATCACCACCATCATGACTCTTAATCTGTGTGAAATGTGGAAACAGTTGCTGCCAGTGAAGCTACAGTTTGTTCAGCATCTTTATCTCAAGTGGCCTCTGGTAGAAAAGCATAAAATGAATGAATGATTTTGATAAATGCCTGTTTGCAGTAACACACCTGATGGTTTTGTAGAGCACTTGAACACACAACAAAAAAAAATCACACAGCACCAAATGCAGTGAAAAGTAAGCAGAGCAGCTGATCTCATTTGTAAACAAACTGAGCTGTCTTGCACACAAATCTCCAAAACCACTTTCAAAAGCGAACCAGATCACATGACGTGTCTCAACCAATCACTGTGCTCGGGAAGCCGCTCGTAGAATACTGCTGAGAGAGAAGAGAGGCTGAATGTTGGGCAACAGCGCCTTCTGCTGGCACCTTAACGACTCCCCCCACCCCCCCCTTTTTATTTACCTCCACTGCAAAAAATGTCCTTCTGTACTAAAAAGTGATTTCACCTAATCTATGTTTTATCAAACTGTTGGTACAGATGTGCAAGGAGGAAGGAGAAAGTGTACTTTCGAAAATGCAAATTAGTTTGTTTCAATTTCTGTGTAATTAAAATAGAGTTAACTGATTTAAGACTTTAACTTCTTGAAACAAAGGAAGCTACAATTCAAACAGGAATGATCATCTCTGGCGTGTTTTTGGAAAATTGTCGTCCTTGATATTTGTTAATTTAAGTGTACAGCCTATAGACTGAATATGAAACCGGATGCTGTGTGAATATGGGCATGTGTTGCAGTGTAAATGTTATTACTCATCATTAAGCAGATAAAGCGAAATAAACGTGTTGCTGCTGCTGATGGTGATTGTAATACGGGAAATTAATGAATCATTTTGGTTTAATGGAAACGAAAAACAAACAATAAATGTTATAAATAAGGGCAAGTGTACCTTTCATGTTTTGTGTAACTTAATAGGAAGGAACATGCGTTTATAAAAGCTCACTTTATTCCAAAGGAGTCTAATATTGGATTAGACCACATCTCTGGGGGGATTTGAATAAAGGTGAAAAGGGGAAACCACATCCATTCATGGAAACATGTTCAAATGTGTGCAGGGCCTGCGGTCAGACATTGTTCTACATAGTTACATAAAATAACCTAACAAAACACATGCAGGAATTATGTAAGTTAAGTGCATTGTCAAATTAGACAATGCAGCGCGAGTGTCCCGTCTAATTTTCTCAGGCTTCTACTTGTGCCCGTCTTCCAGGGTCCATTTTGTCGCATTGCAGTAAGGCTGTAAATACTTTCGCAGCTGCCTGTCAGGCAACAGTGAAATACTGTCTTTGTTCAGTTGGCCCCATCTCCAGGCAGCTGAAGACAGCTATAGGAAAACTGATCATCTTCTGCCAGGCTTGCATATGTGGAATATAGCAATAGTGTAGTAGTATTGTGTCGATTATAGCAAAACAGCTATTTAGCAAGTGAACAGGATGTGAAAATATACAGGGTTCATGCAGGTTTTCTGGTAGCTAAAGAAATGCTAAATGATGTCAGTGTGGCTTCACTACCGAATCTGGTAAGAAGGGGGAATATATATATATAAAAAAAGGCTTGTCAACATGCAATAAGATGCTTCAAACTGACAACGAAGTAAAGAACGTTTAGATAAATACATGGAGCTCTCTTCTAATTCGTGGGGAAATGACTGCACTCTGTTATCTGCATCAAATAATGCTCAGACAGCTCCAACACTGACTTCAAACAAGCTGTATTTCTGCAGAATAACCTTGCAATAGAAATACAGTTGTTGTCGTTTTTAACGCAAACTATTTGATAATCCACATTATTTCTTTAAACATTTTTCTTTCACTATCGCAGCATAACAGCAGCGAAGGCACTTTTCCACCAACACTAAACTCACTGTTGACCCTTTTCTGCATGTAAAGTATAAAAAAAACCCCCAAAAAACAAAAAAAAAACCAATTTCTTTCAAAAACACCCAGCAACACGTGAAGCCACCAAATAAGCCGAGAGTCATTACCCTGCTGCTAATTTGCATGACTAATGAAACAGGAAGCTGTCAAAACGTCAGACACACACACGCACACGCACATACACACACAAGCGTAAATAAAGTCCGTTATTACACAGAAAGCTTACCTCTAGCCGGGAGGTAATCCATGCTTATTCTTCGAGGTCTACCTTTGCAGCGCATGTTGCTGCAGCTGCCGCCGCTGTGTGCGCAGAGGAGGGAGGTCAGATATGGAGAAAGTTGAAACGCTCCTCTTGTCATCCAGAAAGAATGAAGCAGCGCAGTGGCGGCCAATATGTGCGGACCGCACGTTTTATGAAACGAATGCAATTTTTAAGAAAGCCGACCGTGGCGTATCGGTTTGGACGCCATGGACGCAGAATGCAGTGGGGGGAAAAAAAATCGCCTGGGAAATCAGGAAAAGAGCCATGGAGACGTTTGCCTCTCACACATGACCAGTGGCATCCAATGACAGGCGATGGAGGCACATAAAAAGGTCTATTACCAAGTTGTAAATTGTCCTCTCACAAAAAGGAATTTCGACTGCAGCAGTTCTCCCCATCTCTGCGCATAATAGCAGAAGCCCCTCCATGTCCTCTGGAGAGGAACAAGAGCCCCCCCCCCCCATGTTGTTTTTTTTTGTTTTGTCTAGCTTCTATTACTCAACCATAAAATGTTAAATTCTAAAAGTGCAAAAGAGCCGTTAGACGCCTTAAAATGTTTAACCTCTGTTCATATATATATACATTTTAGCACAGAACATTCATCTTCTTTTCTCGAACATATGGAAAAATCATGATTTACTTGAAGCACATATATTTAACGTTTAATGCAAAATACAAGAATTTCTTAGAAATTATGTTTGGGCGGTTTTTGCTCAAATATAACGACGACGAAATGTTATGTTTTTCTCTTGTTTTGGGGGTTTTTCAGTAGGCGGCCTATACGCACCAACATGTCACATGATACAACCACAGAGTCATAATTAATCCTAATAAGCTGTTAGTGGTGTGTAAATAAAGTGCATGAAATATTATCTTCATCAAAAAATTAATTGTCCAATAGTGACTTTGGCCTTCTCATAGGATTATTGTTTGAGTCACCAAAACAGGCCACGTTTTAAATCGATCTGCGTGTCTCTCGCCACTGTGTCTCTCTACAGGCCTGCTGCTGCTGTTATATTCATAAATATGTTGGCAAAATCAGGGAGGAATAAATTATGGCATATGAAAAATGTTTCACGCTGTTGACCCTCGAGATTTAAAAAGGCTAAATATTGCAACCGCAGCTCCCGTCCGTGTGAACATCTCTGCGGCAAAAAGGAATCCCTTTCATTTCATTCTCGTTCATCTGGTGGCATGCCAGAGTCAGCACCGTGCGATTTATAGTCAGGCTGTGGCTCGGCCTCTGGTTTCCTGTCTTATAGCTGCGAGCGTGTGCGTGTGCGTGTGCGTGTGTGTGTGTGTGTGTGTGTGCGTGCGTGTGCGTGTGCAATACAAGAGCTCAGGATTTGTTGCATTACACAACTATGGCGTTATTGTAACTCTATAGTCCAGTGTAGTCAGTTAAGGCAAAGTCATTCTATTGGAAGGGGGGAAAAGAAAATCTGGATAAGCATCGCTTTAGTCTCGGTGCAGAGACTCAGGACTATTTCTGCTTCATTCTTCTTAAATGATGTTACGTCTTTCATTCGAGGTCGCTGGTGGCAGCAGAGTCGCCTCGCTGCGCCGGACGGACGGATGGCGTTAGCTGCAGTATGGGACGTGGTGGCGGACCAGTGCCCAGCAGATGAATGATGGAGAAGCCAGAGACACATTTCATTTGATTAGGGACAACAAATGTGTGTGCTACAGATGACAAGAGCCGTACATACAAAATAGTTAACCTAAGTTACTGAGACGGATAGACAGTCAGACGTCCTTGTGTTATGAAAGAAACTAGATGTTGTCAGAAGTAGCCTTTAGCTTTCACTGCTTGAGTTTGTAATTCCTGATATTGAAAACTAAAATAAAAACAGAAAAGCCATGTGGGTCGGTGGGTGGGGATGGTCAGACCCCCAGATGACTGATAAAGATGCGGCAGGCAGCAGGACAGCACGTCTATCAGGGCAGCAGGTCTCCATGTTTGCATATTAATTCATGAGTCTGGCGGCTGTTTTCTCACAGTATTCCAACTAATCGTATCAGATGAATTAATAAAGCCAAACCCAAGTTAATCGCCCAGCACATTCCCTTGGTTAAATAGGAATTTAAATAGGAAAGTAAAGGTTGTGGTAATGTGACGCAATCATCATAATCAGCTTGCTGCAAGGCCTTTTTGTTTGTTTGTTTGTTTGGGCTTTTTTCCCACGCGAATTCAGATTTCGGAAGCATCAAAAGTCTGTCGCCAACAAAGTAAAGGCAACATGATTAGATTGTTTACACCAACACTTGTGTCGTTGTTGCCCAGCAGAGCTGATGACTGCGTCAGCTGTAATGACGGATTCTGCAGCATGAAGAAGTTGTCACACCGGCCCTGATCCACTATCGGCTCTACACCCACCCCATGATTTAACATGCATTCCAGACTTAAGCTACATCGCTGCATTCTCAGTCTCTCTCTCTCTCTCTCTCTCTCCGGTGGAAACACCGCGGACGGTTCTGGTTCTTTGGGACTGGAGGCGTCCCAGTTCACTCTGGAATACAGGCGACCCTGCTCGTCAACCGACTTGCGTAACGGACCTCAACTGTTTTACAGTTATTGCGGTTTTCGTGGTGAACATAAACGAAAAGCAGACTGCTGGATGAGCGGAACGCGTCGTGGGGAAACGCTGCGAGACTTAGAAGACGGCCAATCAGCTCACAGTGACGCGTCAGAGGGCTGGATTCTTAGACAATATATTTCATGTGGTCTAGGCCTGACAAAGGGGATAACTGAAGTAAGGTTTGCAGATAAAGGCTCGATTCAAAACCCCGTGCTCCCTTGCACACGCACACAGTGATGAGGGGATGTCTGTAACCTCAAACTGGTACACTACTTCCACTTGCAGAAAGACAGGATTTATTATGCTTTTGCAATAGGACTTCTTCCGCTTAGCCGACATATTGTCCAATGCATGTATTTTGCTGTAATTTGAGGGCAGCCTATTTAATCCTGTTCTGGAAAAGGCCGAACATTACTCCAGTATAATCCCAATCAGTTTCGAATGGTCACAGCTAATATCGTGGCCCGTATTATTACTTCCTAGAAATAACACTGCACAAAGTGAAGTATGGACATGGAGAAAACGCGGGTGTAACGTGACTGCAGTTAATGACGAGAGTGAAATTTCTGGACCCCACTCGTGGCCTGTGAGCACAAGAGGCACACTATCTGTAAGTGTATTCCTGTAGCGAGGAACACACTCTCTATCGCATCTTTCTCATTCTAAAAGAAAAAAAATAAACACTGTAACCATATGTCTGATTATTATCTTATTCCGTGACAGTGCCCTTGTAGTCACCAGTTCACTGCTGTGTGTCCTGGTGAGTTACAGTAAACTTCTCTTCAGTAATCGCCAATAAAGGTAATGCTTGTCATGAGGTTTCCAGTTGGATAAAGCACCCAAACACCGACAGCCAATGGCGACGCTCAGAGGGCACAAACATGGATGCAAAATATTGAAGCAATTGGAGAAAATGTCGAATTTATTACTTTTTTGCGCTACATGTGTGATAAAAACACGTATTCTTCCTCTGCAGAATGAATTGGGAAAAGCAGGCTACAGTGCTGCGTTTTCATCTAATATGTTAAATGGAGTCCCTGCAGTTTAAAGCTCTTATAATCTGTTTAAATTCAATGTATAGGAAATGCCTCCGCCCTGCAGCGAGACGGTGAGTTTTGCATCAGATAATGGAAATGTGGCCTAAAGTGTGCTGTGTTACTCAGAAACCGTCATCGCAACCTATTTAAATGTATTGTGCTTTTATAATACTTTTTGTATTTACTGTATTGGCTATACCAACTAGAAATAATATATATATATATATATATGCCATTTCCTTCCGAAGGCCCAGTGTAGCACCACCTCTGTGCTCACTACTACTCCGCGTTGACGTCAGTGTTTGAACAAATAAAAACGTTGCGACCGTGGTTAAATAAGAAAACTGAATTTGAGCATTTTGGGGAAAATATAAAGCCCAACACAAGACACACCGTCTCTGCTGTGTTTGGTAGCTCCAGAACAACAGCCTTAAGGGCAGCTGGCATAAAATATTCGTCTGTCACCAGTATTCATTACCTCACTATACATTACAGGGCACTACACGGCCAACAAACAGCCATTTAAAATATTAAATCAGCTGGATAACGTTTAGAGGAGGATGTGGCCTTAAGATGAAATTTAGAGGAATGCATTTCTGAAAGCTGACTAATTATTTGTTGTTTTCGTCTGTTAATGATGACGGACTGAGGCGTTTGTGTGTCGAAAAAGTTGGCTGCTCTCTTGTGCAAATATCAGCTATCAACATTGCTGAGGTGTGAAACTATAACGGGATTTTTGATGAATAAAAAACAAAGGTGATTAAAGAAATCTTTGACTTTTAACTTTGCAACTGTTCAAGAAGCTAGTCAGTTTTTAATAACGTGATAGGACGGGAAGCTGCATTATTGCTTTATAATCGACCCCCATACAAACGAATACTGTCTCTGGACTTAAAACCTCCAGTTGTATAAAGGTGTTTTTAAAGATAAAGTATTTTTTTACCTCTGAAAAACATGTTGCATTCTTTCCCACGTAAACCAGTGAGTCCATGAGTGCATGCTGTACGGTGTCTGCTCCATGTGCTGCCTTCATGTTCCAGCTGCAACTGAGACTAAAAGAACAACATCGCCCTCTAGCGCTCTCATTACTTCTCCAATGGAGCCCATCAGAGGTAAACACTTTGTATTTAGCTTCCTTTTGATTGGAGCAGTGCCGTTAAAAAAAATGTTATTCGTTTATTCTGCACAAATTTAAGAACAATTACTTTGTGCTAATTCACTGGGAGACTGTTTAGCTCCCTCTGACGGAGCGCGGGGTAAAGTCAGGACACATGGTTTCAGTTCACTATGAGATCAATGCATCAGACGGCGAGACCGCATCGGACACCATCCAAAGTGAAGGTTTGTTTCCCATCGGTGCAAAGTGCAGTTGATGAATAAACGTGACCATTAAGGTGGTTGGGGGGGGGGTGATTTCCTCTAAAACAATTGATGGTGCAGACACCCTGTGGAAAAGCGTCTACGTTCTGTTTGTCAGCAACAGACGCAAACGCCCAAGAAAAAAGGGGGTTTCAAAGGAGAGTGTAATTACTGGCCAGGCCCATAAACTCATTTAGGCCAGACGTCTAGCCATTTCTATAGCTTTATTGGACCGCGTTTCTTCCTGCTTTAAAGTAATTATTCGTACAAGTTGGACAATAAATTGGAAATCCGCCGCAGCACCTCTCCCGCTCGTAAACACTTTATTACTGGTTCGTCTACGTTTTAAATTCACTGTTGTTGTTGTTGTTGGGGGGGGGGGGGGAGGTGGAAATCTAACATACAACATGTAACCTCGCGAAGTATTAAAGATCGATTTAAATCTCTGCACATTCCAACTGCTGGCAGACAATTCAGTCAAACGCTGACTGTGTATTTCTCGTGTGGCTCTGGAGGGACAGTGTCACAGTAAACAAGGCCTCGGGTCACAGTTTTTGTGTCTTAAAATGTACAACTCACTAATATGACAGAAACACCCAGCGAACAGCTGGTAAATGTTAAGAAAACAAAGGAAAGGTGTTGATGTTTAAGCTAAAATGGATAATTTGCTTTTCCCCAAAATACGCACGCCTATTTTACACTTTTACACGCAAGAGTCTCAGTGAAAATGTATCCACGCACGGTTGACTGATGCAGCGTGCGTGTGTGCGTGTGTGTGTACTGACAGACAGCAGTCAAAGAAGTTTAGCTGTGAAAATGTTTTATATACAACTCCAAACAGCTATAAAAGCAATACACTTAGGCACGTTTCTACTGTGTGTGTGTGTGTG
This sequence comes from Gadopsis marmoratus, assembly GCA_036023855.1. NCBI lineage: Eukaryota > Metazoa > Chordata > Actinopteri > Centrarchiformes > Percichthyidae > Gadopsis > Gadopsis marmoratus. The sequence continues at coordinate 23,907 of JAVQJF010119795.1, forward strand.
TGTGTTGTAGTGGGGGGGGGGGGGGGGTGCATAAAAAAACTGAGAAACTGCTTAAAAACGGTGCGTTCGTGGAAAAT
>JAVQJF010119827.1:0-33251 GCA_036023855.1 Gadopsis marmoratus
CAACGGTAAGAGACAGGGTGCCTAGAGGAATGTTGAGGTTTCATTTTGTTTAATGCCCCCAAATAATCATCCATTATACCAGATGGAATGTATACAAAGAGAAACAGAGACAGATATATCTCAGATACTGAAAACCAGAAGCTTTCCTCCGCTCCGTACTCCAATGCCTCATGTCCTTTCCCTCTAATCCCTCCATCCATCTCTCCCTTCAGTCCCACCAGCCTACCCCCATCTCTCCCCTCCTCCTTCCCCCCCACCTCCCCCCTGTGGATCAGTGACACGTAGGGTAAAGTATGTGGTGTACAAGTAGGATGCTGCTGCCATCAGAAGGAATCCCATCTGCTCCTAGACTAGTAGTCAGAGACAGACCACAAGAGGGGATGGGAAAAAATGTAATGTGGCCAAGTGAACAGCGCACACACACAGTACCCTTAACACACACACACACACACACACACACACGTGTGCTTCAAGCCAAAGCAAGCAGCCTTATGCATGCTTCCTGACGACATCTATGCTAATGCAACAAAATCAAAAAGGTCTGACTTGTGTTTCAGTTCATTTAACAATTGTATCGTATTCGCGTCGCTATCAAAACATTGCAAATCTGTTTGAGAGCGAGGTAACGCTCACCTGCTGGAGACTTCAAAACAGGGTCACCCTGCCCTGTGCCTCACATACACATATTCACACCCACACACTGATTATGTGGATGGGTTATTGGTTAACATACAGTAAGCTAGCAGTATTGACTAATAGTATGATGCACTGATAAAAAAAAAAAAAAAATAAAAAGGTAAAGAAGAATAGCGAGAGAGAGAGAGAAATGAGGGGTTTGAGAGAGCACTTGACTCTTCTCCTTGCTACTGCTGTTTGGTCAGTGTTGCTAGGCAACAGAGTTGCTCTCGTAGGTAGAGAGGCACATGAAGAGTCATCAGTTCTGCCTGCAGCACAGAGAACGAACACACACGGAATCATGTGCCAATCCCAGGTGACAAGAGCTGCGAGTCTGAGGTTCTGTAACAAGCCCACTCCAGCCTCTGTGTGTGTGTGTGTGTGTGTGTGTGTGTGTGTGCATGCCCATACACATGCTTCTGCCATGACTCACTCAAAACAAGGACGCACAACATAGCTTGCGCTGCATCAGAAACAGACTAATACAACACGTAGTACAACTCAAACATAACCATTACCTTCAAATGGTGAACAGAGGCAGAGCTCACTTAGTCTAGCTTGCTGTACTACAGATCAATTTCAGAGTTCTGTAGAGTTCAACAGTAGAACACCATGTTCCACAGCATGTACACATTGCACACAGACCTGAAATTAACATGCTTGTTCCTCTAGCCACTCCTCGCCATGTTGCAAGAATGTAAAACAAGCACTCGCTGTAATTTTCTTGTCATCGGAACAATCCACACCACAACGCTGAGCCAGAGCTAAGCTTTCTTTTCCTGCTCGAGCACCTGAGGTGACTTTGTGCGCACGGCTGGGTCAGAATGGAGAGAGAAGCACACATCGCTAGCAGTTTTCCCAGCTGCGTTTGGACTCCTGATGTCAACATGCGGAGTCAAACCGGATTCAAATTCAGGCATTGAAACAAGGAATATATACACTGTATCACATGCACATGGTGAGAGGTAAAAAGAGTGAAGATGTTTTTTTCTTTTATAAATATATGTCAACTGACACATTTCTACTCTTGCTACCAACATGTATTTTATTACAGAAAATACCAGCTAATAAAGTCAATCTTGCTTATTTCAGGTGTATTTCATGCACTGCCACCATATAAATCAAATGGAAATAAGAAATGCTGTCACGGTTATTATTGTAACATCTCTTATATCTGATTTATGACCCACAGACATGATTGATATCTCCCTTTAAGGCCTTGAATTGTTCCTATAATATATCATCTTACATGTTAATGGTCTGTCAGTTGTACATTTCAGTGCTTCGCTGCAGCATGGAAGAAATGAAAAGCTAGGTGACTCCCCAAAAAGCGTTCAAGCTTGGCATCACAGCACCAGCCAAAAACCACCGCTTACTCATGACTATGGCTCAACTTATGAAAATCCTCCATAGGAAAATCAGCCAAGAGCAATGCCACCATTAAGAGTTTGAAGCACGGTGGTACAGTGGCAGGGTAATGAGTTTGTTTTTTTTGGGGGGGGGGGGGGGCGGCACTCACAGCAGGACACTGTGCTACTTTCTTCTACATGCTGTTGCTCTATTATGAATTGTGCCACAAAATTCAATGTAAGTTGGCTTGTAAGAGGCCACGCGATGAGCTCAAAGAATGGGACAGTGTCTTTAGACGGTATTTGACTTTTTCTGCACTTTGTGGTCTTCCAGCCAAATCACCAAACAGTATTTTACCAATGAAGAGTTAAGTTTGGTTAGGCGACCAGTTTCAATATCCCTTACTGATGACGCAACTTGCCATGCTCATTTGCATATTCTTCCACAGATCGGTGCCTCATCAAAATTGCATCCGAAATCTATTTGTTCCAAATCACATCCAAAAAATGTATAATCACTCCAGTCAAGTTGTAAGGACTCTGACACTTAAAGGAATCTAGATGTTCTTTGACCCAGTGCAAAAAGGATAAACAACAGTTATCTTTATCACACCCTTGGTTTAGTTTTCAGCTGACTGTGTGTAGAGCGACAATTAAAAAGATAAATCCATCCATCATCGGCTTCAGGCCACAGACCAAGGTTAAAATCAGACTGTTAAAAATTGTGTCACCAAAGTACGTGTAATAGGTGTGTGACGGTGTGCATTTTCCCTCGCAATCTGACACATCCCTGTCAAATAGTACACAAATATATAACCATCAGTCTGTATATTTGAGGTTTAAACACCATCAAGAACAAAGAAAAACGCCATAAAAAAAAAATGGCAGCAAATATCAATCACATTTTAGAAAACATTGACAGATGATTAAAGGCCGACAGTATGATCCAAATGATATTAGATTTGGCATGGTTGCACAGGCAACATAACAGGTTGTGTTACCAAAGGATTTGGGATTTGGGATGCAAGCTGGCCCAGTTGAACACATCCTCGTAAACTGCCCTGCAGTATGTCGTCACCTGCAACTGGTCAACAACATCATGTGACTTATTATTTTTCCCCTTTTGCAAGTATTATCCCATCGTGTCATTAAACAAAGCAGAACGCGAGTCACAGCAACTGTCTTTACCAGTCGATCGGCAGCCTTTGCAAACACGCCACTCAATTTCATTTGCAGGATCCTGGGGCCATGACAAACAAAGCTCTCGCATACGATACGCAGGAACACTCACACAGACAAACAGACAAAACGGGTACATTTCTGTTGAGAGGTTGAATAAGAAAAAGGTAGTACTTACTACAAAACTACTGTTAACTTTTTCTAAAATGCGTTTTTCGTTTAGTGCCATTGCTTCACCTTTTCTTTTCTTCACTCGTTTCTTTTCCAGCTTTTTACAGGCGTACATCTTACCGGTGGCACGTACTTGGCAGGCACAAACCTGGAAAACAAGCAGTGAGGAAACGCGATCACACACACACACAAAAATGTTTTTAAAAAAACACTTTAAAAGTGTAACTAATGGAAGTTAATGTGTCACACCACCCAACGTCACTGGAGTGGAGACATAAACAGCGCTGCATTAACTAACTGTTAACGGTTACATGTAGCAACTTAAAATCATTAACATTAACATCTAATTTCCAAACTTGCTGGCTCAGGATCCACCATTAAATCTGCAATAACCACAACGCCACAGTAAACATCCACTCATTTTACTTCGTGATTGCAGTGACACTCACCTCGCCAAATCCACCTTTTCCTAGTACTCTATAATGTCTGAAGGTATTTTTGGTTACTGGTTGCCTGCAGGGATGGAAAGAAGAAAGAGACAAACGATAAAGAGAGAGACAAAATAAAAGAGACATAAAATATTGGCTGGGTTGTGCCATTCTCTCAGACCATGTGATGTTGCAGACAGAGTAATGCTCTAATATATTATTAATCCACCCTGATGACTGCTGTTCCCACTCTGCTTTGGTTACCCAGCCATTATGCAAAGCATCATCAATTATTTACCGCTCACACAGAAACACTGATTGGCAGCACCACCTTTGTGTTTCGGCACACCTTTCCTGCTACTAGTTTGAATACACTCCATGCTGTAATGTTTCCTGTTCATGCATTTGTGTCCATTTTGTTTATTGTAGGTTACCAATATTTGTTTTTTTATTATATTCATTAATAATTGACTTTATTATCTGTAGTTATTTCTCTAGAGATAATGATACCGTAAAAAATAAAATAAATGAATAAATATAAAAAGATAAAGTTTGGAGAAGTGCAGAATGTTTAAAAAATGTGCTGACCTTAGAAAACAAAGAAGTGGAACGACTGATGCAGCCCGGAACAGGAAATATCAAACTCGTGTAAGAGCACAGGTGTCATTTTTAAGCAAGACAAAAAGGAATGGTTTGCATGTCTGCTTTGTGAAGTGTGTAATCTGCAGTGACTACCCACCTCTCCAACCATTTCCACTGCAGGAAGCGAGAGAAGTACATGGACTCCTGGTAGGAGGAAAATGGAGCTCCACTCAGATAATCACGAACTATTCTGTGGGGGGGAGGGGGAGATGATCATTTAATAACAAGATAATAAGATGAAACATTGCACATGGCACCAGAAAAAAAAAAAAACAAGAGAACTGCGCTCCCATATTAACCTTTACAATAACTACAAATACACACACACACCATCTTTATCTGACTGTGTTCGTGTGTGTGTTCGTGTGTGTGTGTGCGCGCGCGTTGTCAGCTGTGAAACATGAAAAATGCATTTGAACAGAGACATTCCGCTCAACCAGGAAACGAGAGATTTTGAGGAACCCGGTTTTTACTGAGCAGAAGATTCACCCGACACGTGAGCGTGGGTACGATTACGTCTTATATTCAGACACAATCACCCAGATAAACACACCTGCCGTAAATCGAAGAACCGAGGCGTCAGTATGTCAAAAGTCACTGCACAGAGTTGTAGGGACGTGACTCTTTGACATGACCCTGCCAGCCTCTCACATTAATGCCCCTTTTCACTGCTTTGACTACAGATGTTGTTTGATTTAAACAAAACGTCCTCTTTAACACCGTCGTGCCAAACAGACACGAGCTGAACTGCACTGAGACAGGGTTTACAGTTACTTCAAGGGCTGTGGTGAAAAATAAGGCGGGTCAGAAAAGGTGTTGTGGTTATTGAAGCGCCTTAGAAATTCACCGTCCTTGCCGTCAGCGTTGTCGGCAGATAACGTACCGAATGCCAGAGAAAACTTTGAGATTACTACACCACAGTGGGGGGTCCCATTCTTCAGGTGGTGTTTTCCCCTTTCTCTTCAGTCAACACATGAGAGTCAGCAGGTTTTCATGAAATGAGATCGTATTTTCACATCAGAAGCAAGTGATTCGTCATCCAAAACACGGAGATTGTAATGCTTTTTTGCATTGGCCTTAAGATTTACAGCCTTCAAAAAGATTAAACCAATTCTAAAAAGCCTTCATATCTGGCCAAACGATCAATCATAGAACACCTATGCTTTTATTATATTACTGTAAGATAGTGAATAATAATGAAAAGATTTGACACGCGAAATCCAAGGTATCATTCGTTTGGGAGTCATTCAAATGTAAAAAAATAAATCCCTCCTCTACCGACCGAATGTTGGAGATGCTCACATTTGGCAGGGACATTTTCCTTGACCATATTTTTAAATTACTTCATCACTAAGGAGGACGAGGAAAGCTGCCTGTGGTTACTGACGGCCCTGGGGTGGCTGTTCTTGGCAAAAGGCTCAAGAGCAGAGAGTTTCCACAAGTGGAGCACCCTCTGCTGTGTAAAATAAAACTGAATTATGTCATCTCGGGACCCGGGTGCTTTGCACACGAGGTGAACGTCCATCTATTCTGACTGAACGTCGATTGAACGCAGACGAAGTATGGCGTCCACTGTTTCTAAGCACGTAAATCACAGCTCAATTAAATCTCATTCAAATCCCCTGAAAAAGCGCTCGTCTGGGCTGCAACCTTAGTGGATACAAAACCATGTGTTCGGTACAATTCTTGAGGACCGCATATGGGTTGTTTTTCAAACCACGAATCTGAATGACATGTTCGCTTATCAGGACAGGCTCTACTCAGTCGCACAAAACAAAACCGGCCCCGGACACTTTAAGAAAGGGGCTCCAGAAAGGCAGGAGCCTAGCAGTGCCTGGCTTGGAGTCCAGCCTCAGACAGACACCACTGGGAGTAGAAATAAACACAGCTACAATATGGCTTTTGTTACAGGGGGGGAGATAGAAAAATGTCCGGCAATACACCATGATACACACGTACTGACGGCCAGGCTTTACTCTTTGTATGACATAACCGTATGTTCCACCGCAGCAGGAGAAAATTACTGAGCTAATACATTTCTGCATCTCTGCCAAAAGTCACATTTCCACGTGCAGCACCATGCTTTCCTACAGGCTTTCCCTCTGAGAGAGAGAGAGAAAGAAACCCTGAAAAAAGCTCCCGGGTCAGAATTGCATATCGGAATAAGAAAAGTATAGAAAATAAAAATTCCACAACGGAATATTAATAATAATGATAGTGGAAGGAGTGACGGCCGAAAATGAACAGGAATCCCATTCAACAACATTTGCACTGCTGCTGCAAGGCCTTCAGTAACACAAACACGTGCCTGTGTTGTTTCTGTGTTTGTGCAGTCTGCCGGTTTGAGTCGCTCTCCTCAACACTTTTCTTTCCATTTCTCCTCGCTTGTCCCCCAATTCTTCCGGTTTTCACGGGTTTCCTAACTTGGCCTCTCACGCTGCGCTTTCTGCTGGCCCTTCGCTTCCTCGCTCGCTCCGTTTAAGACGTTTGAATGGAGTGGCTGCTGCGCTTCCCACAGCACAGAGTGTGGAACTTCAGTGTTATAATTCTGTGGCACCATTTCTCAGCCCAGTGCCCTTTTGACTACTCAGGGGTTTAAAATAGAGATGCATGCAGGAAGACCATGACCTGAGAAGACAGGTGTGTGTGTGTTGTGTTCATCATAACCTCAACCTCTAATGTTTTCCAGCTTCAGTCACACACAAGCCACCACGTTGCCCAGCAAACTCCCTCTACCAGAGTGTTTGCTTTATTACACACACACACACACACCGCCTGCCATGTTTCCACACTGCTCATTTTGTCACCCTCCAAACTCTGAAGCAAACCTTCCCAGCACACACAGTGATGGAGATAAATGAAGACAGCTAAAGAAAAGATTAACAGGCCGACGTCGCAGCTCCCTACGTGTGTTTTGCCGAAACAGGAACGCAGGCCGATAGCATAAACCGGGTGTTTTCCCAACCATGAGTCCCACTTCGCTGGACTTCCTTCTAGCAGATTTCGGTATTCCCTGGAGAAGCTCAAGTCAATCAGAGGCTGGACACAGCATTTAGTACCCAAATCTGTCTCCGCTTGTGTGGCTAAAAGTTGGGAAAATCAGCTCTTTCCAGGACTGTGGTCTGTTTTCTTGAAGCATACTGTACATCTTATGCAATGATGGGATATATTTAAGACATATATATTTCTTCATTTGTTTGAGATCAACGTTTTTGTACATGGTCAGTGACAATTTCAATAAAATAAAATATGTTGTATGGCAAAACCTGGTTAATGATTTGATTGGGCAGAAAATGGTCTGTAAATGACCCAGGTCTTCTATCTTCCTGATGCAATGTTCGCTTGTTAGTTGCTGGAAAATAAACCACATGCACTGTGTTACCAACATTTTAACTACACTGGTCCAGTGGAATAATGGCCACGCTTGATACATGTCTTTTAAAAATGTATTTTGTCATCAGACACGGTGAAAACTAAAACAATGACAGAAGTAAAAAGGTTCAGATACACATCTCCGAGTCATTTCAATGTCTCTCAAGCTAGTAACAGAAATGTGATGAAATGGAATAGAACTACTGAAAACATTTCATTGTCCATGTAAAGGGATATCAAACAAATATTATTCACAAATGTAAAGTAAATGAAACAATTACCATGTGTGGCTCTTGAACCACATGCAGAATATGGTTATTTTGGAGCTGTACGTCCTTCCTCTGCATCCATGTTGTGGCTTACCCATAATGCCACGGTTATGCGCTCAACTAAACGTTGCTCATGTGACCAGTTACACTCTACATCAAAACACAACCTCACATAAAAAGCCCTACGTTTTTCACCAGCAATTATTTTAAAGGTGGTATATTATAACCTGAGAGATGCTGAGTTATATTGAGGTGTGTGTGTGTGTGTTACTGTGATCCAGGTGCCAGCTGCCCCATCATCACTAGTGACAGGGTGCACAAGTCCACACAGTCAGACTCAATCATAAAGAAAACATCTATACGCGTCCAAAAAACAAGCATTTCTTCAGACCGAGTCTGGCCACAGCTAAAAGCTGCAGAACAGATCAGGGACACAAAGAGTATAAAAAGGACCCAGATAAGCCACATGTGTGGGGAAGACAGAGACTTACTTGGTGCAGTCATTGAAGAGTTCTTTACACGGACTCTGTTCCAGCCTCTCCCGACACCCAGAGACAACATCCTGGGGTATGTCTGGCAGATGGGCTGCCGACTTGAGGGTTACAGAGAGAAAGACAGAGGGTGAGGCAGGCACAAAAGCAAAGTGAGATGATGGTGTAACGTGGCTGCAGACTAAGAAAACAGATCAAAACTCCAGAAAACATGAGTCGGCTCGTCCCTTTCTGTGTGCGAACCTGCACAGTGGTCACACCTCACCTGTTGGGTCCGGCTTAAAACCAACTTTGGTTTGTTTGTCAGTTCGGTCCTGTTCATTTAGGGCAGCGAGAGTGCTGTGAACTCTTTTGTGAACCAAAGGGCACCACGGTCTTGGTGCGGTTGTGGTGAGAACACAAGGGAAACCACAAGAGTGTGCAATATGGGTATGTGACATATTTATACATGCTAAAGATAATCTTTACATTCACACCTCTTACTTGCACTATAGAACAGCAGTGGTCCTTTACTGTATTTCAAGTTGTGCATCATTATTTTCTATGAGGACTGAAGACCAATAATGCTAATTAACCAACCCAGAGAACCAAAACAGAGGTATAAATATTGCCTAATACAGCTGAAGATAGAAGTCACCAATGATATGGGTAATTACACATCTTTGGATAAAGTCTAAAGTCGATATAGTACACCAGATATTATACGTGATGCACCATTGGCAAATATGCATCATTAATAAATGTAGATAATAAAGCAATAAACAATGCACAGATCAGAAAGTAACATTGTTTAAAAATGACAGGTTTAATGTACTTAATAAAATCACGCAGTTCAATGAGATGAACAACAGGACAATTTAAGTCGCACTTTTGCAAATATTTTCATAAAATAATATCAGGATTATTTCTTATGTCCATATTGGCCAGCTGTGTTGTTAAGATAGTGTGTGTGCGTCTTACCCCATTATTAAAGTATGTGTCTAAAACATTCAGTCCACAGTCCCTCCTCTTTTCGTCAGGAGCTAGCTGGTACATGGCCTGTCAGAGAAGAACACAAGTGTGAAAAACCACGACAGCGCATGAAGCCATATTCATTCAGCCGTCTTTAATATCTCTATTACACTAAAATAGAAATTAGTATGAGGCTGCGGACAAATGGAGACGTTACTGGCAGCAAAACCTCTCTTCAGCAAACATGTTCATCTTCACGCTTCGCCCGTTACATCTGTCACCTACCAGGATGAGGCCTCAGTTTTCACCCCATCGCAGGTTGCGTTTTTGGTCAAATATGGCTGTGGGGAGGGAGAAGGTTCTGGATTTTTGACTGCTTTTGAGCCGTTTGTTTTGCGTGAAAACAAGCTTGGCGGAGAGGAATGGGACCGAGCGGTGCGGCTACGCGTGACAGCCGAGGCATGCCGCCCTCCCTGGGAGTAGCAGGACATGTTAGGCACTAAAACGTTGCTTGTTTAATTTCTTGCATTTTCGTCGGGCAGCGTGAGCGTGTGTCACTGCCAGTGCGCGTACCTACGTGCCCGTCTGCCTACCTTGAAAAAGACTAATGTAGGTTCTTATTAAATAAGCATGATTCTACCCCTGTTTTCCTTTCTCGCATACCTCCAGGGGCCTAAATACAAGCTCTGGCCTGTGTTTGCCTGCTCACCCAGGGGACCTGCCTCTGACGTGGGCTTGACCTCATGGAGGAGTACATGGAGGAAGGGGAGGGGTCTGCTCTTCGACAGCCTGTTTAAGTCGCTAATCACCCCCTACACCCACTCCACCCACCCCCCCGTACTACTGCCAAGAGCAGGCAATGGACCAAGCACCGACTTTTCCTCTCCCATTCCTTGCTCTGCAGGGCTGGACTCCGAGATGAAGAAGATGCGAGATCGAGGGAATGACTAGTAAAGGAGGGTGTGTGAAAGACACATAGCTATAAAAACATCAGAGAATAAGCAGAGCAGTGGTAAAAGGTTCATTCAGAGGCTTACCACAGCATCCATGAACTCGATGCAACGCTTCAGCTCTGGCCTGGTGTCACAGTACTGGCGGAATAACAGCCGACCAATGGGCTGCTTCTCACATAGGCTGGTGTAGTCCCTCTCTGGGAGGATGAAAGGAGAGGGAGACAGATGGAGAAACATCATTACACTAGAAAAATACACTGTAACAGTGGCTCCAAACCTGTGAGCCCGGACCCCACAAGCAGTCACAGGGTGAGTCTGGAAAGTCTTGAATGGAAAATAATGCAACAACAAATTCTTCTACATACAAATTATCATTATTTTTATGACTTCTCTCGGATCTTTTGCACGTTTGTAAAATATGCTTTAATTTCAACCATTCAGGCCTCTAAAGTTTATTAAAATTAAACAATCTGTAAAGGTAAAATCACTCTTCAACTGAGCGGAACATAACTCAGACATGCAGCCAAAAGGATCACGAGAGGTTTCAAATTAAAACAAAATCGTGAACCTCTGCACTACACTACTATGAAGGTTTAAAAAGGGATAATGTGTGCTTTTTGAATTGTTTGTACCGACAAACAACCCATGGAAATCTTTTTCATGTCTCTGTTTGCAGTTATGCAGATAACTCCACCTGTATTTGAACAAGGTAGCTCTCCTTTATACTGGAGGTACAAAAATACACATCAGAATGATGATTACTATTGCGATTTTTATCCTGTTGTTTTAAAAGTATGTGTCCTAACATTACCGCTCAAACAGAAAATAAAAGCTACAACCCTAACCCAATCCTAGCTAGCCTCGGTTCGACTAGCGTCTATAAGTCAAAGCATTTAATGAAAGCTAACTCATGGGATGGCTTTCAATGGCACCTGGAGTTGTTGAATGATAACAAGATAAATGTAAATGCAAAACAGACAAGGGACTCTGCTTTTACTATCCAGGACAATGGAAGATACCCTACTAACACAAAATGTATAGTAAACCCCAGGAACAACTTGTCAGCTTTCCAGAAAGAGTGATGAAAAGCAACCACTTAAAGAAGGCGATGTAATGGAAAACACGCCAAGACAGAGCGCAAAACTTTAAATCTCGCATTCTTATTAATGGAAAAGTAATTGGCAACTTTATAAACATGTCCATGATGTTACAATGCATATTTTAGTTGGAATAGGCCTTGGATAAGTTTAAAGGTATATTCCCCTGAATTTGAAAGGAGCTATTGTATCATGCTCATCCACTAGCTTAGCTAAAAACTGGCTGAATGCCATTGATAAATTGATACTTCCAAACTGGAGAGATATTATAAAAAAGGTGAAGAGATGGTAAGAGAACAACAAATGTAGAATGAGTCCCTTAATACGTTTGCTAATGCTACAACATGATACAAAGAAAAATGCACTGCACGTCTGTGCTTTGTATCCAGCTGGCCCCGGCCTATTAGGACTAATGGTGTCCATTTGAGTCGTATTTCCTCTGCTACCAAATGAGGAAGACGACCCAGGACGTTTTCCATCACTGGCTGACAGTACGGACACACACGCATGCAAGATAAACATACAAACAAAAGTAGGCCACACACGTTCACGTACACATGTGCACTTGTGAATAGAGGAGGAGGTGAAGGAGGAGGAGGGGGGATGTATGGGATGAACATTTCTGAGTGGTGACAGCTACAGGACAGCCTCCAACAGTAAATCAAATCTTCACAGAAGCCCTCCCAGCTACACGGTTTATTACACAGCATTCCCCTCTGCTCTGCAGAGCCGTGCTTCTCATTCAAACTCACCACTTATTCGACCACAAAAACAGAGTTATCCCTTTGGTGAGCAAACAGTGGAGTGCAGAGATATATTTTTATTGCTTCCCTTTACACTGTGTTTTTAAAGCCGAAGAACAAAAGCGCTTTCAGAAAACCTCACCGAGCGATCTTCGCCTTGCACTTGCCTTCAGACCTTCCATCTTCCAGCCTTCCATCTTTGATCACCAAGTTTTTGGAGGGCTGTTTTGGTGCTTCCCTATCAGCTGTGAGCTCGAGCAGGGAAAGCCCCTCGCAATCATATTTAATGAAAGCAATTTTAGGGTTTTGCTGCAGCAGCAGTAGCAAAAATAAATAAATAAATTAAAAAAAAAATGTTTGGAGTAGTTTATTTGAACCTTTAGTTTGATTCATCTGGCCAGGTGAGAACAATGCCGTGCGAGTTGTGTATAATCAAATAACAACGTGGATGTGTCTCGACTTCCAGACGCATTGACTTCCCTCAAAATCCTGTTCATCTCCGTCACTGGACAGGTCGACAACAGTCCAATAAAGACGCTTCTTGTGAGTACACGTGGCCTCTGTTTCTGAGCTGGTTTGTTTGCAAATGGGCAGAGTGAACCTAAACAAACCAAATTCAACTGTTCCACTCTGGTTGCAAAGGAAATTAACTTCGAATCGTTAGCATCTGCTCTTCAGAAACCAAAAAGCTACAGAGCCTTTATTTCGGCTAACATTTTCTCAAGGGAAGTGTGTTAATCCCCTACCACATATCATTACACCAACAGATTTGAAGACATTGGGTTGACGCTCTAGTTTGCAATGAGCCTCCTTATGAGGTTTTCAGTGTCTTAATCGAGAACAGGTTTTGCTGTGAGGATTTCAGGGTCGTTTCAGTCTAATTGCCGGTGTTTCCTGCCACTTTAGAGGCCATCAGAATCCATCCTCTGCCGAGTCACAGACCAACTGGTCACTCTTTGGAAGGGACACTCTCCACATTTGCGTAATAAAAGAGAAACGGTTGTGCAATGCTGTTGAAAGGATTGCCAATGATTTTAAGCAACTGACCCCATTGAGAAATGTATCCGACACCAACGTGATCCCTGTGTTTCTGGGTGGCAACCAGCATAATCAAAAGTGACGGTTCCATGCTACAATGATTATAACACGCTTTATTATACAAGTGAACCTTTTTGAAACCCCAGGCTGGATTTGCTCAGATTTCAATACATTTATTTATAGGCTTATAACAGTGACTGTGTAGAGATGGCATTTCAGTGGTACAATATACATCTGGGGACCGTTTTTATGAAAAGAAAATTTACACAATTTCAACTTGAACACATCACAAATATGGGTATATGAATGTTTAGAGGAGTGTCTAGAGAGATAGATTGATATAAAATCTCATGTGGGACATTCTGGGCCTCCTGTTAAAAGCATACTGATGGTGCTGATATTGTTATATATACTTGCTATTTAAAATCGAGGAAGTTATCTCAGCGGTTCTGCCTATACTGTGTTGTCAATTTGCTTACATTTTAACGTTACACAGAGAATTGGGAATTGGCATCAATCTATACATGAATGATTTTAGCATCCGTTTTCATAACTGCATGGTGAAAAAGACTTTTCTTCTAAAAACATAGTATATTCATGTGATAGCAACAACTACTACAGAGGAAACCTATTGAAGAAAAACAGCAGAATCTGATGTCAGCTAAATAAATTCTTTAGTCCTGGGATACTTCTTCAACAACATTAACTGTGCCAACGTCAGTTAATGTCAAGATAGAAACAATACTATTTATTCTCTATACCACTTATCCCAGAGGGTCGCAGGGGGGTGCTGGAGCCGATCCCAGCTAACGGGGGAACACCCAGGACTGGTCACCAGTCGCCAGGGCAGACAAATATTCACAAACACACCACATTCACGCCACACAGTTGCCATGCTGGCCTCCACCAGGGGCAACTTCAGGGTCTTGCCCAGGGACACTTCGACATGTGGACAGGAGGAGCTGGAATCAAACCACCAACCGTGGGGTTAAAGGACGACTGCACTACCCCCTCAGCCACAGCCGCCCTGTAAAACAATACTAAATAACATGTTTGCCTTTGCACAGTCGTTCAACATATCTCGTCTATTTCTTAGATTTACAGATTGGTCTTTTTATGTTCACAGTCCACAGAATTCTTGTGGGGGTGGGGGGGGTTGCAGGTGAGCAAAGACCTGAAAAATAAACTCTCTTTGGCCTGGCTCTGGGTTAGTGTGTGTGAGAGAGCACATCTGTGTGTCCAAAGCTGATCCCAGGCTCTAAAACATTTGTATACAAGAACGTGGGCCAGCTTTCTGCTAATGAAAAATGTCCCTCTCCCGTGTCCTGAAGAGAAACAACTGCGAAAGCAAAACGAGCGAGTGTAAGAAGATACAAGACAGCAAGGTGTCAGAGAAAATGAAAGGGCCGAAACGGAATGGAGGGAGAGTTGTGAAGCTTGAACTAGCCTGGACTAGTAACCGTCTGTGCCAGTGAGGTAAGCTGCAAATACAACTTAATTAAAACTCCACATTAGGCCAAGACTAAGTGAGCTAGTGAGACAGTGAAGAGCTAGCCAAATGTGCACAAGTGCAAGTAGGTGCAACGGGTGTGCACACCTTTGAGGCAGAGACCGCAGTGATCAAAAGTAATAGGTGCACATGTACTGTGTTTGTTGGACAGATACCAGAAGAGAGAAAAAGGTGAAGGGGGAGAAAGAAGGAGGAAGAGTGGCCTAAGGCTGGCAGACAAAGTGGCTGCGGCCCACATAATATAATCTAGGCTTCCTAGTAGTACTGCACACTTGTCAAGGCTAAGGTCAAACGGCTGACATTATCAAGACACAACAAAGACACTGCTATCAGTCGCTACACTGTATCCTAATATCTGCTGTGTCTATGTGTGTGCGCACCCCTGCTCATGGGTGTGTGTGTGTGTGTGTGTGTGTGTGTGTGTGTGTGTGTGTGTGTGTGTGTGTGTGTACATGCCTGCACGTCTGTGTGTTTAAGTAGGCAAAAGGGATTATTTTGATCCCGCATTCGGTGCGATAGAGAAATTACGCAATGGCGTCTATGTAATAGTGACGTATGTAACCCTCAACAGTTGCTGCGTGATTGAGCGCACACATGACCCATTTTCAGAGCCCCCTGCAAAGTTTTGATCCAAACGGCAGTAAAGACGCAAGATGTGACGACCACGATGCTTCTTCACACTTCAAAGAGGGCTGTGTGGAGATTTTAGAAAGTCGTGGTTTCTAGTGACACCAGTGGCCGTTAAGACAATAACAGTCAGTGTTGTTGCTCGTTCTCGTGCGAGCGAGCATCCTGGGCATCGGCCAAAGCAGCGACATGACAGTAGACTGGACGTGGCTGACCAGCAGCAAATACCCTGACCCCTTTAGCAACTATGTTGGCTACAAGGAAGCATCATTTAGGTGAAGTTTAATTAATTAGGTTCAGTGTCCCTGCATGTGGCTTTCATTACCACTAAGAAAAGCTACGTTTTCTCTTTTATACAAGCTCATCTATTCTATCGAAGTACACATTTTTGTCAGTGTCTTATTTACTTTTTACAAGTTCTACAGTGTCAAGATTTTCCAATAGGTTTTTATAACAAACAAAGTATGGTGCTGTGGACCACCAATACATGACTGTATTACAAAAAGGTAAATTACAAGGTCTTATACATCGATGCAGCATAAGACAATCATCTAACTTTAGCTAACATTGCTCAGCTAAAATCACAATATATTCCACATGCTATGCAGTAATGTTAGCGTACCTTTTCGGTTGTTGACGTTGGTGGACTCAATTTCTAAGCTAACATTAGCTACTGTGAGGAGCTGCTTCATCTTTTGTTTTTAATGCGGCTGTTGGGGAGCTGAACTCTGACCTGTAGCTGGAGGGAGGTAAGGCACTCGGGAGCGCGCACACCGTCACATCCCTTGGATTTTGGTTTGGTTGGATTTTTACGTAGAAATCAGTCGACGGGCTGCTATAGGCAACCGAGAAAGTCAGGAAAGGTCTGATTTTATAAGTTACGTCACAGTCCATTCACGCACAGGCAATATAAAGTCATTAATACATGTAAAATGTTGCATACAGTATCTTTAAGGTGACATTTATGTGCTAATTTTAGGCAGGTAATCCATCCCGGCTGACGGCTGCTACATTCAAGTTTATGATAATTAGATCTGTGTGTGATGATTTGTATTACGAAGACAAAACAAGGAACAAAATTGACGCTGAGTAAGCGATATCACCTTAGGGAGTATGTGCATCTACATCTTTCACTCAGCCTGCCTCCTTTCCTCCCGCTGTTTCTCTCATTCTCTCCTGTCCTTAAGACATCCCTCCCCCCCTCGTTGTAAAAGCCTCTCTCTCTCTCTCTCTCTCTCCGTCTTTGTTTCCGTTTTTCCACTCGCTCTCCATAACTCTCCTGCTCTGCCACTCTTATGTTTCTCTGAAGTGGTGGAGAGAGAGCGATACGGATAGTGGGAGAGGGGAGGCATGGAGACAGAAAAGAGGGAGGGAGAGTATGTGGGGGAGGCTATCTCTGGCAGAGATAGCTGTGACGCACTATAACACACACAGGGGCACCTACACACATACACACACACACACGGAGTGCAGTAGCCCAGGAGTAGAGCACTTGTCTGGGCCACAAAGAGTGAGTCCTTCCCGCAATTTTTAAGTCAAACCTGCACGTGGAGCAGGACGGAGGCCGGAGTGAAGACACGAATGTTAAGCGAGATTAAGGTTAAGAAACGGCAGCACAAACGGATTGCCTGCGTCAGACACAGCACTCATACACAGAGTTTCCTGTCCCCTGCCTATAACTGTGGGTGGAGACGGGTAGAAACAGGAAGGAAATCAAATCTGAACTTCCTCCCGCAGTCAGACCCAGCCCAACGACACAGCATGGCACGTTATCTTTCTGCCACGCACGCGCACACACACACACAGTTTCTTACCGATAGTGCAGCGTAGCTCCTCACACTGGCTGATGTGGGGGAGTTTCAGCATCTCCTTCCATTTCTTACTGCGACCATTCCTCTTCCCTCCTCCACCTGAGACACAGAGAGAGATTTGAGTCAGCCAATCAAATCATTGTTTGAACAAATCACGACCAACGGTTGGTACTTTCAACACGAGAGCAAGAAGGCATCCAGCCTAGTGCGTGTGTCAACCTTGCAGTGACCAGAGGCAGGGACAGCTGGCTCATCTCACCAGTCGCCTCTATGCATCATGACACAGAGCTTGCGGTGAAGAATGTTGACAGCTTCAAACATCATGGGACACACACACACACACAAAGTGGGCTCTTTCCCTGGAGTCAACATGATCTGATGAGCTGATGTGTCCAGCCAAACATAACGTAAACCATAACGTTATCTCATATACACACACACACATACACAAACACACACAGTGTTGTTGGACACTGACAGTCTTTTCGGCAGATCAGATGACCTCTGGGCACAGCAGCGCTCTACAGAGGACCCCATATTTTACTGAAATGCTCATTCCAACACCAGCAGAGTGTGTGTGTGTGCGTGCGAGAGAGAGACAGCGAGCGTAGAGAGATAGTCTCATTAGGGGTGAACTGAGGTATTTACTCCTTGAGGACAGACAGAGTACTGAAGAAGTCAGTGGAGTACTCTGATGAGGCGACGCTTTCAGTTGCAGACGCAGACATTTAAAGAATCGACGAGAAAGCTTATACAGTAGCATCAACGTGCACGTGTGTACCCGTTATCGAAGCTGATGATCGCCATTTATCGTTTACAATGTTGCCTCATTGTACAGTCAATTTAATACCTTTGGCGTTTTTGATTTTTTTTTACTGGTGACATGAAAAGAGCTTTGAAGGCATCAGTTTAGACTGTTAATGTGAGATGGGTATTTGGCATTTTTGACTAAATAATTAATGTAAAAAAATATATATATCTTAATATAAAACTAAAAGTTATTTAACATATAATTAAGTAGTTTTACATTTAAAAAAAAAATCAATCTGAAACCAATATTCTCCTATCAGACTTGCAGAAGAATTTAAGCAAAATACATGCAATATAAAATGTGGCTGGCAAAAATAGCCATATTTGAGAGGTTTGGCCACAGGTGAATGGATGACGCGACATCAGACTCAGCTTGTTTAAAGCGACGTTATGTTCCTTGTTGACAAAAGCAAACAGTCTTATTTCTTAAAAAGGAGACACAAAGCACAATGCAACACATCTGATGGAGCATTCGACTCTTACTACAACGTCAGAACGTTTTCGAGCGTCACCCTTTCCATCAGTTTTATCCTAATTTGGTGAAATATTTACAGCTGGCATGGACACACCAAGAGCAGGCATTTCCTATCAGTCCGATATGAAATCTGCGTTTTGGTGCCAAAAACAGATCCCAAGACAACATGTTTCAACTACTTACTTTGAGGAATATGAACACCTTTTCTACAAACCCCCTGTTCAAAATCTAACAGACAAAAAAGCAATTTGTTTCTTAAATATTGTGCTAAATAATGCAGTCATAAAAGAACATTTAAATATAGTCTAAAATTGCCAAAAATATTAAAATTTTATTACAGATCACCTGAATCAATAATGTATTAGACATTCATAAAGCCGCATTTTGGTATTTGAACATTTAATACTCCACATTTCCCATTTAAACAGTTAGAGTTTTTATATAAATAAAGAAAAACAGGTAGTCCATCTCTTCAGTGGGTTTCATTTTTTTTTTTTTTTTTAAATTGGATGGTAGAACATCAGTGAAGGAGTGAGATTAAGGGAATGCCCTTGCTGCAGACACACGTCTGGCTTTAGAGTCAGCGGATTCAAACCCATGACTATCTTTGGGCACACATGTTGGCGTCCCCCCCTCCCCGACTCCATGTTTCAAAACGCTGAGTAAATAAACAAGCCCGGGCTTGAGGGAACGATGTACTCTGCGACAGTTTCAGGACGAGGGAGAGGGAAACCCTCTGCTCCGAAATTCACCAGACACCGGCTGGTCCGGCAGTGACGTGTGGCAGCTTCAACACAAACAAACAAGGAGTCACTATGGTGAAACACCTGCAAAACAACACACACACGCATACTGTATGTGGCGTGTGCAGGCTCTCACATCATCCATCCCTATTCCTCTACTACTGCAACTTTTCCCCCCCAATTAATGAAGCTTTGTGTTCTTCTCCTGTGATCACATTGAACAATAACAACCAAAAACATACACACAAGCCACTACAAGATGTCGTAATTGATGTGGACAAGCACTACCAGCGAACACATTTTACAAAAACGGGACACTTTTTTTCTTTAAACTGTGTCACACCTTAAATGGGGTTATGAGCTGCTACTTTTGTAGGTTTTGTTAACGAAGCTCATAAGATCAGAATCAGGTTTATTGCCAAGTAGGTTTTCACATATAGGATTTTGCTTTGGCGTGTTGGTGCAATAACATTTGAATATAAAAATAAGTAAAATAAGACAAAAGAGATAAAACAAACTGTACAGTAATATGGATATTAGAGCTATACACAGATCACATATATACGGATCCCACTGGTAATAGAAGAGCAACCAAGATAAATGCTAGACGTTATGCGGCTATCGTACACGCTGTCCAATGATTGCTGGTTGTACCTGGCTGGGGGGGTTGCAGGAGAAATCCTTGACAACACACACACACACACACACACACAAGTTCAGGCATAAAACAAATTGTCAGAGATGAACGTCTCCTCTGTCAGAAGCCGATATTGTTAGAGGGAAATTTAAAAGTTAAGGCACGTAGCGCCGATAAAAGTTTGAACGTGAGAATGCTTGGATACTGCACAAAAGAAAAAAAGGGAGAAGGAAAGACAGAGAGAAGAACTGAGGAAAATGACAAAATAGACAAAGATACTGGCAATAAAAGAAAGACAGGGGGTTTTAATAGCAAGCTATGGAAGAGTGTGTGTATGTGCATGTATGAAAGTGTGTGTGCACGTGCCTGTCGGAGCTGGCTGGGCCACCCCACCCTGTTTAATGTCACTCTGACGTCAAAGCCATGTGTTCAGGCCCTTAATGCAGACAGGATGGAGTGAGTATTTATTTAACTTTGGTTCTCCCCTCCGAGAGAACGGGGCCCTCCATAAACACCGGCTTCAGAGCAGCTCCGCTCATTCATAGCCAGCGCTGAGCTCATCGCGCAGGATCTCAGGACAGGCCTGCGTATGCGCGGCAGTGACGGGACTCAAAAGCTGGAACGCGTTGAGGAAAGGCCGACGATGCATGTCAAATCGCGAGACATGCCGCTCGAGGACTCACATTTCTCCTGGTCGCACAGCAGCCCAAGACGTGCGGCACGTTATCAACGCGTGGCCAGTTTTGCCTCACGTCACCCCCCCACCCACCACCCCATCTATTTCCCCATGTTTCCCCCGTGGCTGAACAGCTGTGGTCGCAGATGAATGGATGACCCGACATCACACTCGGATCACTTAAAAAAAAAAAAGAAAAACAACTCAAGGTATCCAGTCTTCTTCCTTGTTGATCAAATCCAAGTGTTATTTCTGAAAGGGGACACAAAGTGCATTTACGTGTCTAACTTGCAGCACTTCTTACACTAGGGATGGGTTCACTAATAACAGTGTCGTTTACTTTGTGTCTGAGGTGTATTTTGGTGCGTTTCCTCCATTTTCGAGTTGGACCGGTTCTACGTATTTAAGAAATGGGAGTATGGGAAAGAGAAAGAAAATACACAAAGGGAGAGAGGGAGTAGACAGTATTTTCACACCGCTTTTGTTTGCCTTAGTCTGTCTGCAGTGAGCTGCGAGCTCATTAATGAATGTACATTCACGGCTCTCCTTCCCTGTGATCAGCTGCAGCAGTTTTCACGTGCTCTTCACGCATGTGCAGGCCAGATACCAAACACCCTCCCAAATATGCTCGTCTCCCCGTTCTCCCTTTCATCTCAAGTGGGAGAAGGTGCGGGGACTGGAGGTCACACCGTAGACGGTGGAAGTATCACTTAACGGTGAGCGCCACCCCCGACCCCGACCCAGCATTTCACAGTTCCTGCAACTTCCACGAATTCAGACTTGGTTTTTGTTTTGTTTGGTTGCTTTAAACAGCCAGTTAGTTTCGAGTTCACAACTTATTTCAAATCAAACGTTAAAGTGGAACAAAAACAAAACCAACAACTTAGAGAAGAAACTCCTGTGTGACCAACAGATTTATGATTGAGTCGCTCATATTCCTAAACAGCATTTAAAAGCCTTCGATCTGCTGAATTTATACAGAGAAACAAGACCTAGACCGGTAAATCAGCTAAACCAATGTGTCGGCCAGTATAAGTTTGTTTAAAATATTTCATTGTATCAACCTATATATTGGCTGATAAGTCACAAGAGTATGCAAGACAGAAAAGCCAAACATATATTTGAGGTGATATGGAAACAGCGTTCACTTTACGTAGTTTATCTTCAACTGTAAAATGTTCCACGCATACATATTTTGGTCATAATTCTAAAGGGGGGGGATTCTTATACATAAATACATAATATAAAGAGACTTTTTGATTATACGTAATCATCAAATATGCAAAAACTAATATATTAATATATATAGATATATGTTTATAGGGCTGTCACTAACGATTTTCATCTTTGATTAGACTGCTGATCATTCTCATGATCAGTCTAAAATGTCAAACAGTGAGAAAAAAAAAACAATCAATTTTTCACAATCATAATTTCCTAAAGCCCAAGGCGACATCTTAAAATGTCTCGCTTTGTCCGAATCCCAAAGATATTCAGTTACATTTCACATATGATAACAAAATATATAAATAAATAAAGATTTGAGAAGCTGAAATCTTGAAAATTACGTGACAATGGTTAAACAATTATCAAAATAGTTGCAGAGTTATGAGTCGGTTCAATCCATCTTCTCAAATGTTTGAGGTTTTCACACTCTTGCATGATGATAAACTGAATATCTTTGGTATCTTTGTGTTTTGGACCGCTAGACAAAACATTTTTCACATTTTAAAAAGACAAAAAACAATATTTAGTTACAATTAAATTACTATGCAACACAAATAATACAGGAAGTGATTATTCGTCCCCATAGTCAGAGAAGAAATGGTCAATCTGTGAAAATTAAAGAAATAACCGTCATCAAATAAAGAAAAAAGGGGAAACAGCATCACTGGCAATTTGTTCTTCTACAATTACCAGCTTTTTCAGATGTTACTGTGAACACAGAGCTGTGCGTCGCTGCCGTCTTTTTGTTTTTTCTTGCATCGCCATATGGGAGAAGCCGCTCACCCATCTGATGAACACATGTCACATGCTGACGCTCAGAATAACAGCCACAAGGCCAGAAAAGCCAGCTCGTCTGTGACAGCAACAGACCGACCACGGCAGCCAGCAGCCAGTATTTACATCTTGACACAATGTGCTTCTTACACAGAGTGACATACAAGTACAAGAAGGCTTTAGTTCCTTAAACCCTGACATAAAAAAAGCAGCATGGAGGTCAAAGATCGGGTTCAGTGTGCACTTAAAAACGAAAAGGAAGAGAAAAGGAAAATAAAATAGTGAAGGTAAAAAGCCCAACATACTGTTAAGTAACTCCACTACATTTTGGCACTTACGGCATTTTTCCAACTTTCAAAACACAGATAACAATGTTTACCAAGATATTTCTGGCCACGGTAATCGTACCCTGAATATTTGGTATCAGCCCCATGCCTCGTCGGATCTCGGCCTGCGCTACTCTCCCAAAAACATGACTTAAATGGTAGGAAATGAGGGGAGGGGGGGGGCTCACGCATAGTTGTGGCCCATTGTAACATGAACGTGCACACGCGGCACAATGGAGCCCGGGCCATGATAAATGAATGGCCTGTTGCTTTCGCTGTCCCGCTCGGTACAGCGTGCGATTGGCTGGAGTAGCCCCCTGATAAGGGAAACATTAGCTGCGAGTATCTGTGTTGCCTATTCAAAGCAAAGGCCTGGTGTTTGCATAAGGTAATCCATCTGTATACTCGCACTGAAAGACACACATCAGCTGAGGGGGGGGGGGTAATCCTCACCTCTCTCACATGTCCCCTTCCCTTTCTCCTCCGACTTCAGCCTCTGTCTCCCCTCCCCCATATAAACAGTTTTCTTCTCTCGTTATGCCTTCGTTAACTCGTTATAGGCAGACTCTCCTCTCCCTCCCAAGAGGAGGCCACGTGCAGAAATGTGAACAATGTTACAACATCAAGACTAAAACAAACAAGCAAGGCGGCGAGCGGGGACAGCGGGTCTCGCACGAGGTAGGTAGGACATGCAGCTTTTCACATGAGCGGCACATAAACGCACGCTCTTGCTCACGTCAGTGGCGTGCTGTGTGGCGTGTTGCAAGACCTCTACTTCCTCTGCCTTCTAGAGCTTCCATCAAATCCAGCCGAGACGTGCTTGAAAATCGGAACCTTTGTTTTTTCGGGGTCTTGGGGGCGTGGTGAGGCTAAACTTGAGCTAGACGCGCAGAGTTCGAGTGTGTAAAAGGACAAGCTGAAAGGTTAATCGAGTCTATATGTTGTTATCTACAGCTGTCTCTCAGATGAAGGGCCCGCCGGTTCATTTCATGGCCGCGCTGAAAGAGCAGGAACACACCAAAGCACTGAGCCCTTGGGCGTGGAACACACAGCACATTTTACACCTTGAAGATTATCTTAGATAAAACGACACCTTCAAGTCATATTTGAAGGTAGGACTGACATCAAATTTGACGTCTTGAAGTCTGCTTCCCAACCGAGCAGCCTGTCCGTTACCCAGGGTAAATATCCTATGGTATAACATTAGCGCCACGCAGGCGGGCTTAGAACATTCTCTGACAAAGAAAACTTAAATGAAAACAAATGCTCTTCAAATATTCTCTCATATCATCCATTTTAGATGATGACAGACTGTTGCTACAGCTAGCTCTTCCTACAGTGCTCAGACTCAGAGATAATAAAACAGATGCGTCGATGCTGAAAACCTGTGTGGGCCTACTGTTTTCACACCCACACACAAAATGTATCATGAATCAATGAGCAGAATCAATGATGGCATTGATATCAAACTCTTCCAACTCATCAATTCCCATCCCTTTCCAATACACTTGCTTCAAGACTTTGCCTCTGCCAGACCTCTAAATAGTTTTTAAGAGAAACAAAATCTTTATTTGAACTTGTAAATACTCTCAGCCGTGCACGTTGTTAAAATCAGGCTGACAGCTGGGTTCTCATAGGAAGAACGGCCATTTAACATTTATTAAGGCAGCTGGAACAATGTCCCTATGATGTTCAAAAACTGCCTCTTCATGCTTAGTCAGCGTGCCAAGAAATGGTGCTAATGAAGATCCCAGTAGCCACCCAGCTAAGCATCGCTGCTAGTGCCATGCAGCAGAGCTGCGGACGCAACAACACTGTGCCTTCTTCTCAGCACAGCCCATATGTGGGTGTAATAACTGTAAAATGAGTCCCACATCAAGGGACAGTCAGAAAGCAATGTGTTTTATGAGCCTCAGCTGGAGGAAACACCCCAGAGTGATGACAACAAGTGTTAGCACAGCTATGACCACAAGACTAATAAAGCTACACTGGCTAACGTCACAGGAAAACCCTCACAAGAGGTCTGAGGACCTGCTAGCCTACAATTTGAAGGGTGGTGGGGAGAGAGGGAGAGGTTAGTGACACCGACTGCAGAGATATATATCCACTTATATCTGTAACATTCTCTGCAGAGAGAGAAGAGCTTCCAACTTGTAAGGTGGAAATGAGTTATATAAGCAGGATTAAAGTTTCTTCTGTTTGTCAGAGGAATGTGAGCTCCGGACTGTCCACATTCCTTCCTTTTTATGATTCCAGGAAGAAAAGTGCAAGGGGTCAAAGGCCCTTTATGTCCAGTCGCTCTTTACATTTGAATATGAAAATATGTGTGGACACACGCAATACGTTCGTGTCTCTTTTACACACGTTTGTGATGAAGAGTAATAACATTCAGCTGCGCAATGGAATCCTGCACAGACATCTTGCTCTACCCAAGCTTCAATCGCTGGAACGGTTCACCAGTTGACCTCACTGACCCCGCCCCCCGCCCCCGCAACTCAAAATTAAACATTTTGTTTCACACTGCAACACTTCAGTGGCAGTGGTGTTCCTTTGCATAGTTCATGCTCCTCATCGTAGAATGTAGAAGACTTAAAGTCACATCGACGCATTACCGGTGCAGCTACATTAAAGCTCAAGTCTTCAGGTTTTGGGTGACAGCACTTCACACTTGCAATTTCACAAACTTGACTTTACAGCAAAACCCCCACAGACCATAATGCATTGCAGACACCCAACATGTTTTCTCAACTGGGTGAGCGCGTTCCATCATGCTCTGACCATGCGCCCACCACTGCTCTCTACACCTACTGTATTTATAACTCACAGCTGAATGCAACAAGTAAACATCGGCTCTCAAAAGGGGCATTCTGGGAAATGTAGTTCATCTCCAACTGAGGTCAACGCAGTGGCAACAAACCACACATTTACAGATAGCATCAATATTAGGAGTCACCAGCTGACCTGTTGTCAGCATGTCGAATCTGTTCAATTCCCCAGGTGCTCTTGAGCTGTCCCCTAAAAACGACAACACCCAGATCTTCTTCTTGCCTATGTGCTACAGCTTCACTCAAAACAAAGCAGTGTACAGTACAGGGCTGCGACTAATGGTTATTTTCATGATTAATCGATTAGTCTACAAAATGTCAAAACAAACATTGTGAAAAATGCTCATCACAGTTTCCCAGAGCACAAATTAAAGCCTTCAAATGGCGCCTTTTGTCCAGCCAACGGTCCAAAACCCAAAGACTCTTCATTTACTATCATAAATGACAAAGAAAAGCAGCCAGTCTTTGCATTTAAGAAGCTGGAACCAGCAAACGTTCCGACATTTTTGCACTTCTGAGCGATTAATCGGCTAATCGTTGCAGCTATACTACAGCAACGCAGTATGTGCTAATGCTTTAAGAGTTTGACATCATCTTTCAGCAGATCATATAATGCAGACTTGCACAGAAGCCCCAATGAAAAGTTAAAAGCATAGTTCAATTCAATGTTTGTAAAGTTTCCGCAGTCTGCCGATATCGATACAATGCCAGAGCAGACAGGGGTGGATTGTTCTTGAAGAAAGGTACAAGAAATATGTCAGTTCCACACTGCTGGAATTGTTTAAAGCATCATAATTGAGATTAGGGTAAGCGTCTGTTGACTTTTCAGATGCGAAAAAAAAAAAAAAAAAGAGGAAAATATGTCTCATATAAATTTTCCAGTGGCCATTCAGCGCAGCTTGCTTCCCGACTGAGATACAACTGTATATTCAGCTACAAGAACAAACATACCAGTTTGTCTCAACAATTGTTTCCCAGTTCTGTATAAACCATCTTTTTTATTTATGCGAAACTGATCAAAAGCACTCTCCAATCTGTTTACTAAAGTGCACCGACAAATACGAGTAATGGAGGCAGGATATTTTACAGCTGAAGAGTAAACATAATGTTTCTCAGACTTCACACCGCCATCTGCTCCGTTATGACAGGGTGCTCTGCCAACTCAGGTGCCGCAAAGTATTGTAAACAGTGGAGTCTGCAGGACAAACTATGATAGCACGGTTTCTAAATGATCTCAAGTGCTTTTAACTGCATTATGTACTACACGTTTTCCGGGAATGCGTGCGCCAGTACATGAACCAATACAGTCCGTGATAAAACAATGTTGGATGCCAACAGACCCAATTTATTTATTTTTATAATTTATTATTCATTTTTACACTGTATATATTATACACACACCATGAAATCAATCCGCTGTGTTGAAAATAATTAATGCTTGGCAGAGTTTTTACATCCACATAAACTGTGGGCTGCATTCTGTGCCAGAAGTGATCCTCTTGGTATTCTCAAACGCCGCTTCCAAAATCTCCCCAATATATTCTCAGGGGAGCTACAACCATCACTTCCACTGACTGTGGAGGACCTGTCACGTCACCTCTTGGCAGTCCCGAGGCAAAGGATCTATCTAAATAGTGTAAATGTGGTGGACATCCTTTCCACTAAATGTACATGTATAACGTTTAGAGAGGCAGGGGCGGGGAGCGGCGGGGCCAGTGTCATCTCTACAACAGCAAAACCACTTCCCTTGATGTGTCATGTCAACTGTGGCAGCCTGGACACACCCTGTCATAACACTTCTCACCCTGGACACCCAGTTTCACATCAACAGGTGTATTCAGAAAAAATAAAAACAAAAAGTTGACTAAAACGTCAAACGTAATGCGCATCTTATGACCCGACTCCAAAGTGTTCTTGGCACTAACTGACGTGTGGGGTGACCTTATTAATCACGAGTTCATATCGACAAACAAACAAAACCTGCCATTGTTTATGCCCCATGTGTACTTGCTGGGAAATTGTTCCGTCATTTCCCGTCTCCACACCGAGGTCAGTTACACAACAACTGATTTAATGTCTTGCTCAAGGACACACCGGCAGGACAAACTCTTGCTGACTCAGCGGCTTGGGCCCAAGCTCATGCAGCTGGCAGACGGCCTCCCTGCAGAGGCACTGATGCCATGAAGCAAGGAAGTGATCAGACAGAGACGCCTGAATAAAAAGGGCCGCTGACCTCTGATCTGTAGGAACCATTTTCGCTGTGTGTGTGTTTGTGTGTGTGTGTTTACAGGCTGGGCTTTTGCCCCCCCCATCACAGCTTCTGACACTGTGACACTGTGACATACTGAAAACACTTTGACAGCTGCAAACCCCCACCTCTGGAAAGGCTGATTAAAATCCAATTAGTCTCCTGTGCACCTTAAAGGGATAAATTGGAAGCCATTAGATGTTTTAATCCGAGTGCTAATTAACACAGTGAATTGTATAGCAGGGAGGAATATTAAAAACAACGCTGACTGTATAGTCAGCATGGCAGAGGAGGGACCATGCAGCACGCAGAGACCGCTTTTTTTCTTTATATTTATTGATCTATTTATCAGATTTCCATGCAACTGGCTGGTAATTTAACTTCATAAACGACTCAAGTGATAACCCGGTTATAAAAAACACAATCGGTTTTTCCATCAAATGACCAACTGATCCAGCAACACACATTTCAAGACAACCCTTACCAGGGAATCAGGAAGTACCAGGAAGTATATTCTAGTGAACTCGGGCCACATACGGAGGAATACCAGGCTCCTACCGCTCCCTGCATGCTGCACACACCCATCACCCATCACCCATCACCCAGGGCCTTTTGGAGCCTCTGCTGATGTAAGACTGACATGTGTTGGGCCTGTAGATCCGATCAGTGTAGAACACCACCACCACAATGCCAAGCACCATTGAACGGCAGGTAAAGGGAAGCCTGGAGCCTCGTAAGGAGCAGCTGCTGCTATGAAATGGTTTCACTGCCGCTGTGAATAATCCGTTTCGCAGCGGCAGTGAAACCGAGTCCCGAGACTCGAATGCAAACCACAAAGCGGGGACCGGCCTCCGCGGATCAGCTTGAACAACGACATCATCTGAGGCCACCGAGGCTTCTGCCGGCGTCCAATCCGACACCCACCCTGCGCCCACTCTCTCTGCTCTGCCCCCCTCCTGGAAAACCGATGGATCCTCGCCTCTCCTCCACCTCCAGGTGAGCTGCTGCGGGATCACCGGCCCGCCGAGCAGCCTGCACACCCCGGGGCTACATGGTGGGCCTTCTCCCAGCCAGCCCCCCCCCTCTCCATAATATTATTCCTTCCTCCCACCAGCTCCTAACCAACAGCAATGCAGTGGAACATTTCTGCGTCAAACGGCGCCGCTCGGTGCCTCCACCTTCCTAAATGGGCTTTAAAAAAAAGGGGACACCGGAGCCGCCGACGACGACACGTGAGAAGCGGCTGCACGGAGGCAGCTACGCCGTGTGACGTGAACACCGTTAAAATATCCCGTTATGTCCCCGTAAATATGCACAAAAGCCAACTGGTGGAACAGAACGGTGCCCCGGCAGCCTCCGAGCCGCAAACCCTCCCCGCGCCGGCCGCCTCCAGCCCGCGCGGGGGCCTGACGTCCACCGGCCCGGTGCGCGTCGTTACTGGGACGAGCAGCTGCTTTTCCGCGGAATATGCCCCGGTGTCTTTGCCCAGAGACAAAGCGCGGCGCAGGGATGGGAGACCGGGGGGCTGTGGGTGGGTGGGTGGGGGGGGGTAAGTGTGAAGCCCCCGAGAGCTCGGGCTCAGCCTGCGGCCATGACGTTGAGCTGGAGGAACAACAGGACATTTACATTTCTTCTCTCCGCCGTTCAGCGGCGCTTACCTTCCCGAGCCTTCAGGAGAACCGTGTTGGCCACGATATTTTCAATCTCCATTGTCAGAATGTGGATGCCGAGTGGTCGCGACACATTTCACTCGGCGGAAAAAGACGGGGTTTTTTTCCCCTTTTTTTTTCTTCTCTCTCTCCTGATCAAACGTGCCGACGACTGTGAGGCGGCTGCACGCGCACAGGGCGAGCGCGGCACTGGCGCATAGTAGGTGTTTAGTAGTGGTCGTCGCTCCTCTCCATTGCAAGGCGTCTTTTAATCAAAGCCTACCCACGGAGCTGTGTGATTACGACGGGGCTTGTTAGCATTCACAGCCTGCCTTCCTTCCTGCTTCGGCTTCCTCCTCCTCCTCCTCCTCCTCCTCCTCCTCGCCCCTCCTCTGCACAGCGAAGCAGCGGGAGTAGGAGGGATCAATTTACAACCAGTGCAACAGCACACAAGTGCATTCACACATACGTTGCGTGCACTTTGACAGGTTGAGTCCGCCGACGCTGTGGATGGTCATTTTTACTGTGTGGCAGCTTTGGACTGAGACGCGCTCACGTGTGTGGTTTTCTGCAGGTCTCCCTCAGGCCCAGTGTCCCCCCGGAGCCTACTGGAGCCACCTGGGAAAGAGAGATGTATCCTTTAAGCAGCCCTCCTGGCGTTGCTTCTTCATCCAAACATGAATGAACGTCATTATAAGTCAGCTTCTCCTCTCCACCACATGTTTCACGTGCTGCGTGTGTTGTTAGGAGGCATGGCTGCCACTGGCCTCACACAGAAAGCCTTATTTTGTGAACAGTGGTGTGAGGGGTTTAAGTTGTTTATCATGCCAGGTTGTGCAGCCTGGAGAAAAGAGATAAGACGCTGGCAGCATCCCCCTGGGCTTTCTAATCTGAAACCACAAGGAGAGCCGCGAGCCTGCAGAAAGAGAGAAGTTGTGTGCCTCTTAAGATGATGGGGAAGTTGTAACTTTGTGTTCTGAAGATTCAGAAATGTGTTCATTCAGACTGAATGATAAATAGCAGTTTCACTGTGCTACTGGGGTCACGAAAGCACCACAGGAATCTGCGGCGCCGGGAGTTGAGGAACTCAAAGGTCACCAGCTTTCACCTTCACATCCACACTGAGTTTATTACCGAATAATGTGTCGAGCTACTGGATCAATCACAACGTGTTCTATCTCTGTCCGTGTGTTTTAAAAAGCAGGAAGAACGAAATTCAAATTTTGGGAAGTGTGTGTGTGTGTGTGTGTGTGTGTGCTCAGACATGAAATCAATAATTGGTGGCAGTTTGTTCTCACACACCCTTTTGACATTATCACCACAATTATTTCCCAGGGAAACAGGATACAGGTTCAGGGGCAGATGCAATCAAGGTGTCCACTGACATTAGTAGTGATTATTAACATGGGATGAGCAGGGAGACGTGATCGGATCGCAGGTTAGCCATTCAGGTTTTGGATCTGAGGAGGTATTGTGTCATACTAAAACGGCTTAATTTATTCTTACTTCCTATGTAAGCTATTTTCCTAGTAAGAGGCACAATGTATGGCTGCAACTTAAGACAAGTGGGTGCTGTTACTCACACTGTAGCTCCTCAGTCAGGATTACATCAGTGTATCGCATATCAACTTGATTGTATTTGTTTCACCAGGACAGTAATACACCACTGTCCATGGTCTGTCAGTACATGGTGTTGTTTGTCTGGAACCTGCATAAAAACACACCACTAGGCAGTGTCACACATGGTCCATGTACTGTAGATTCAATGCTGCCACCTAGTGGTGATAATGCATAAATGCAAAGGGACATTGAGAAATCATACAGAATGCCTTTGTGACAGACAGTATAATACTTATTGAGAGGTTTTGATAAAAGTGTGCTTATAAGTAGATCATATATACATATAACATCTAATAAAAGTATCCTTACTGCAGCTAACTGTATCTCAGCCTGTTAGGTCTTCAGTCAATCCTGTGTTGTGTACATGAAACTATGAAGTGTCAGCAACAATAAACATGATCAAAAGCTAAGTTCATTTTTTTTAGCTACTGTACTTCAGTACAAGTCTGCAGTACTTGTACTTTACTTGAGTATTTTCTTTTCATGCCACTTCTGCTTCTAGTGCTTCTACACTTAAACAACTTAACTACAATTTAAACTTCATCCAATCTTGTCTCATATTCAGATTCAGACTTTTTATTTTGTGTCCCAGTAATCCAGGCGATTGTCTGCACAGCGCGAACCAGGATTGCTAGTAGCCAAATCAGCATGACTTTTCATAATTCATATTTTTACCTCATGATGTTATATTGAAGCCTGCACTGTGCACATGTGACAGATGACAGGACAGCTGAGGAGCAGAAGGGACCATCTCAAAGGTGCATGCTAATGGACCAAGGGAGCTTTTCAAAATGTATTTTAATCTGCCTAAACTATTGCATGTATAATCTGCTTTTATTTACAATTATGCAATAGAGTCCCATTATTTTGTTGGCCATTAAACATATAGATATATGTATGAGGAGTATTAATGGTAGTAGAAAACTATTTAATGCAGAAAATGAAGACATAAACATAAAGAAACAGATAGTAGCTTTGTTTTACACCCCTACCAACTACAACAGTAAAAAGCCACTTACACTTTAATGCATAAGTAATAATAATTTAATTATATAATATTGTATCATTAGATATACAGGGGGCATTTTTCTGCATTGACTGCTTTTTACATTTAATGCTTTTAAGTACATTTTCCTGCCTTGTTGCATGTGACTCCCTACCTCTCTACAGCTCCAGTAAAGGCACAACATTCCCCTCAAAATACCTGATAAATGTTCATTTTTACCAAAAGCAATGCTAGTGGTAACTGTTTTTCTTGACGTACTTTAAAAATCTGATAAAATCTCATCTGATAAATCCAAATCCTTCGGCACCAAATTTAGATTTCAAGCTTCCCTTTCTGTTGTTCTGCGGGTTACCTTTAGGACGCTAGGTGGTGCTGCTGACGTTAGAGTGTCTAACTAAGACAGAACGCCTACAAATTCTCTCACTGGTCTTATGGTCTGTTAAAAACTGAAAAAATATATTTGTGCCATTTAGCAACATGGAATAAAGGGGAGCTATAGGAGAGCCCTGTACTGCTGAACTCTTAATTGGACATTGGACTCACTATTATTCTGTTTTTAGTAAAATCTATAATTATATATATTCATTCATTCATTATCCATACTGCTTATCCCGAAGGGTCGCAGGGGGGGGCTGGAGCCTATCCCAGCTAACATTGGGCGAGAGGCAGGAAACATATATATTTAAATGTTTTATTATCTTGTATGCGTGCATATGGGTGTGTGTGTGTGTGTGTGTGTGTGTATGCATATATGTGTGCACATATATCTCGGTCACTGTAAATACATATGCACATCTTTTTTATATTTTTAATATATGTTATATTAGGCGGAGCCCATGCAACGAAATGTCTGTATACACTTGTGCATATTTGAATGACAATAATAAAGTCAAAGTCAAGTTCATCCCACTATTGTTACTGGTTTTGCA
>JAVQJF010119832.1:0-83275 GCA_036023855.1 Gadopsis marmoratus
CCCCCCCCCCCCCCCCCCCCCCCCCCCCCCCCCCCCCCCCCCCCCCCCCCCCCCCCGCCCCCCCCCCCCCCCCCCCCCCCGCCCCGCAGGAAAGGAGCAGCGAGGAGGAAAGGTCCATCCAAGTGTCAAGTAGTTTGTGCTTCGGTGAAAAATGCATGTCGAGCCTCGTCTCTGCTGACCGCAGCCTTGGCACTGGTCTCGGTTATATCTCTTGACAACTGAATCCGCTGCTCACTAACACTCTCTGACTCACACTCTTTTCCGCTTTGCCCGTGACAGCAGAAGCCCGGGCGCCGCTAAACTTTCTCTATGAACGGGTCGCGGAAACGGTGTTGTCGAAGACGTCACATCGTGGAAGAAAGATGAGAGACGCGTCCGTGAACTTTCCCAGATGTGTCTGCTTTCGCTTTTTTGGATTAATTATATACTTTTTGTAAAAGCATTCAAAAAGTATAGTCACATTTTACTACGTTGACAGGAAGAACAGTGTTTTTTTTCTTCTTCTTCAAAAGGTCATTAAATTGTTAATTAAATTGACTTTGGAACATAAATATCACTGACGGATGAACAGCAGCCAATGCAAGGACTTACATTGTTACATTGCAGCTCACGTTGTATTTCTGAATCTGCTTGGTGTTCGTCTGTCAGTGAAAATCACAGCTGTAATCTTGACTCAGTTAATCGATAATTCATCGTTTCAGTCATTTGTCAGACAAAGATTCCCCAAATTCTCTGGTTCAAGCTTCTCAAATATGAGGATGTGAGGCTTTTGGGTTTTTTTTGTGTATATACTATAGCAGTTTGCATACATCATGTTTGGCCTGTGGGAAATCATAAAGGTCACTTCCAACATTTTATACCAAAATGAGTAATCGATTACCCAAGAAAATACCAGATTGCTCAATAATGAAAATATAAGTTAGTTGTAGTCCAAGTTAAAACAGCACTTGATGAAGGTTTATTTGAAACGCAAGTTAGTACTGCTCACTTTGTTTCAGATAAAAGGCCTTTACTTATGTTTGCTAAATGATACGTGTGTAATATTCCTAAGTGTCCATGCTCTCTCATTTTAAGCCCCCTAAATCACTTCCTGGTTTTCATTTTTAACTTGTGAGGACATTTGCAGATGTTTGAATGTCAATAAATGCCCAATGAAAACGTGAAGGATGAATGAAGCAATGCTAAAAATTGTAATACTTCAATAGATTTGGCTACACTCAAGTGACAAGATGACTGATTAGGATGGCTGGTCAGATTCAAGTGGCGCTTTCCTCTTCTGAAACACACTTTGCCAGTGTGGGCAAAGTGTGTTTTGCCTGCACCCCATTATGTTTCTTCCATTTCCACCGTCAAACCATTTTTCGCTCACTTCGTGTCCACTGTAATTTGTTACCAGATTTCTGTCCTTCTGCCCAGCAGAAACCCCACTTCTCTGGCTGCTGAATAACATGCCTGTGTCCTGGTGACCTCTCCACTTCTGCCTCAAAGAAATTCTTCTTTTTCTGATTTGCTTGTCAGGATGAGTTATGTAAATGTATGATGTGGCGGTTTTTCTTGAAATGATTACTGTTACAATAATTAAGCTTTATAAACACAATAAAACACCATGTTTCTTTTTTGTTATGTTATATATATATATATATATATATATGGCAAATGTGGGCACTGCTGCATGTCCAGGTTTTTAATTTATGTGAACTTGTCCTTTCATCAAAAGTGCTTTGGCCTCGTCCTTCTGAAGCGATTTCCCAGCCCTTTTATCTCAAGCCTCGGCGATGTACATGGCAGTCATGTTCAGCAGACCGTCGCAAACCAGTTATGAAAACATGGCTATCTGCTTCTGCTCGTGCAGCTTTTCACGTTGGCTCGCTTGGAAAGAAACCGTCTCCAGAAGAGTAATTGTGATATTAGTTTAACAAGCACTTTTGGCTTTCGTCCATTTTAACCCCAGTATCTAAAGGATTGAAAAGTGAGGGGCTAATTCAAAGGGAAGTAGTCCGTGGAGACTTCATCACACTTATTTGTTTTGGTTTTCCAGGCCTTCCTCATAAACTCAATATTTAGTTCGTCTGTGAACGGAATATTATGTCAATTCTGGGAACTTGTGTTGGTAGTTGGTTGCAACCCGACAATAAAGTATCACTATTTGACTACCTTTCTGACACCTAACACTTAAGAACGAGAAATAAATGGTAAAAAAATGGAGCATCATATTAACTTTGGCCCCATCTGTTACATTGGAGATACATTACGAAGGGCGCCAGTAACTCACCACGGGCATGTGAGCATTGTTTGAAGAACTAAACAAAACCACTGATCGTCTTGGTACCAGCAGTTTTTATGGTCACTCATGTTTAAATTTCACTGCATTTCCAATCTGCCCACAAGCAGCCAGTGTATTATAGATCAGTTCCATAGTGATCAACTACACTGGAGGTGGCCAGTGACAGGCTCCTATTGGATTTGTAATAACAGCCTGATATTGACCTAAAGCCTTAGAGCAAACTATCATCGATCATCAAGCTCATTAGCCATTTAAGTAATTACATTATTCATGTCGTGATATTTATCACGTAATCTAAACTAAGACAGGAAAGAGCACCATTAACCAGTCGTGATGAGTAGCGTTGCCCTCAGAGTTCATTTGTTGTTCTCGCAGCCTGGACGAAGCAGGGCGCAAAGGTGGGCCTTACTATTCTTAACACTGGATGTCAGTCCAGTTCGGGCTTTGCAATGAAAAGTCATACTTCTCCTCCCGGGGGACGTTTTATTTTTCTGACCAACAACTCCAATCCTGACAACGACGAGACCGTTGCAGTGTGGCAGCGACAGAGTCAAGTTATATCACGCTGAGGGCGAGGGGTGAATCAGTAGCCCAGCAGGTGAATTATTCAGGTGATGAGATGTAGACCTTCAGCTCTGAGACCTGGCCAAGGCTAACACTCATTTAGACCCGTCAGAGTCTATTCAGCTGTGCAGCACTCTCACAAGCTGCTCCCTGCCTCTTTTTGCTGCCATTTTTTTTTTTTTTTCTTCCCGTGGTATGAGCTTATTAAATGGTTATTTTTCACTTTCTAACCCTGAACTGTATTGTAGGAACTGCCAGTCTTTCCCCCGTGTTGTTCGCTGTAAATTGGGCTTGGCCTGCAACATGATTGATGATAAACATGCATTAGGGAACAGGAGCATGTGCTCTGTTTTACCCTCAGGTGATATCTATTAATGTTATTACCACATAGAGTAGAGCTTAAAATAAAGCTGTACTAGACAGTGTTGCAGCTTGTCAGTCAACCAGTCTTGAATATTACTAAAAGTCTTTAAATGTCATTCCCATTGTAACTGAAGGAAAAGCTCAGGAGGAGCAGGTGCACAAATCTGTTTGGCATGTTTGATGTTTCAAACCATCTGGATCACTGCAGCAGGAGGTCAGAAGCTTTGAAAATTCAATGTTCATCATTAACTGTCTGTCTGCAGGTGACGTAATTTCACTTAACGAAATCAGTGACTATTTGGTTTGAAAGCCCTGCAGAGCAAGAACATTTCAGAAAAGATATTTCGAGGTTACTGTTAGCCATTGTATCATAAATAGTAAGCTGACAATGTGTGGTGAAATGTTGTTTAACTATGTATTTTCCAGCGTCATAAAAACACAGCTAGCGCTGCCTACAATGGACATAGTGGGAATTTTCTTGGCCGTACAAATGCTGGCTGCTTTTCAGTATTGCTTAGTGTTTTATAGCCAATGGAAGATACCCATTTCTAAATTACTGGCA
Source organism: Gadopsis marmoratus (assembly GCA_036023855.1). NCBI lineage: Eukaryota > Metazoa > Chordata > Actinopteri > Centrarchiformes > Percichthyidae > Gadopsis > Gadopsis marmoratus. The sequence goes on from JAVQJF010119832.1 coordinate 3,774, forward strand.
ACTGATGCATCTCAAACACTGTAGTTAAACTGCAGGTAACCATAGCAACTAATCTTAGGCTTTACAGCATGCTACAAGTTTACAACCTTGATGAGTGAAACATGTTTTCGCCTTTTGGTTAAATGGACATTGTGTCCTGATAAAGAAAAAAATAGACTCTCTATACCAACATTGCAGTATTGTTTTGAATATTTGAAAGATTTAAATTCATACCATGAGCCTATACTTAACTGTAGATATTATTATTATTATTATTATTATTATTATTATTATTATATATTGTAGAGCAAATCAAAATAAAATGAACAGATTAAATGATAATGAGAAGCTCTGGTTGCAGCCCCTAGATAAGACATAATGTAACGCAGGTCAGTATATGAGTGTTTGCCAGAAACACTTTCAATGAAAAACCCAGTTACTATACATCAAAAGGTAAATTGACCAAACTAAAGTAATCAGGTTAAAAATCTGTTCCTTCTCATCTTGTGGCTGTTTCCAAAGTAACTTTCCAAACCCCAAATCTTTGTGCTTTAACTGTGATTACTAGACGTAACTGCAGCATTGTAGGTGTGAAAAGCAAGCCGCCCTTCAAATTTGTGTACTCCTTCATTTTCTGTTACTTGATGCCGCCCTAAATTTGACAAGTCTCCTTCTTTGGTGTTTCTCCTGCTCTTTATCCCCCCCTGTCTTCTCGCTGACATATATTCCTGCAGGGATTGTGGGAAGCTCAGATTGATCTACGGCTCTCGCTGTGCGGTCAGCCCCATAGGAAATGTTTGTGTAATGGTTTCTTTACGAGCGCTGTCAAGGCAGATGAGGATCCAGCGCTCTCGGCGGCCAGCGTGAACACTGTGTCGACGAGCCCCAGCAGGAAACGCTAAGCCCCCTTTTAACCCCTGCCGCCGCGTCACTTCCATTGGGTCCTCTCATTAATTCAACATGGCCGTGTGTTTTTCCTGTGGCGAGTCATGAGCTTCGAGTGGGCAAATAATGTAGTTCTTGATTCAAGGAGGGATGTCACCAATGACACATGCACACGAGGATGTTCACACCGCGCCTTATGTGTGTGACTGTCTGTGTTCGCTTCTATGATTATTTTAGATGTAAAGCCAATGGCTTCTCAGGAGCCTTTCACAAACACGCCGGCGCCATCCGTCTGTCCTTCCTCCTCCCATCTTTCCTTCACTCCCGTGTGTTTACAACTCGACTCTCCTTTTCCATCACATCCCATGTTCGGATTAAGAAATCCTCCAACGCCTGACTGCTTGCTCACCGTGCTGAATCACTTTCTGCTGTGAAAAGGGTGAAAGCAAGACATGAAAATACTTGCAGCAAACCAAGCTTTTCCCCTGTCACCCCCCCTATCTGTGTTCTTTCTCATGCACGATGCATCTGTCTCTAGCTCTTCCTCTTTTCCTAACACCCTCCCCGATATTTATTTTCTTCATCGCGCTTCCTTCCTCCTGTTTTCTTTCTTTTTCCTGCCTATTCGGAGTCGATGGTAATATGCCAGCGTAGTCTTGCCTTGGCCCGTCACATCAAAGCGTCGCTTGTTCCCCGGCTCTCTCTTCTTCATGGTCTGTTACTCTACCCTCTCTTGTTGACAGAGAGATGCTGTTTAGTGTTGCGTCTGTGCATGCATAGTTAAAGGGCCTTCTCTGTCTTCATTTGCATCCCCTGAAGGACCGGTCCCCAGACTCTCGAGATGCTTCACTTCCATAGCTGACAGTGGACTCGCCTCGAAGTATGCAGGCAAAATGGCAAATCAGTCAACGCTGCTTTTCATGGCGATGCTGCTTCCAGAGACCCGAGTTGCTCATTCTGGTTGCGAGCCAGAGAGGAAAATCTGTGCTTGTGTAGTCAGGAAGCTTTGAGGCTTTCATTAGCGTTCCCCAAGCGCATTCACACCAAACGAAAATTAAAGCAAAAAGAAAGAGGAGGCATTCTGGGTAAAAGCGGGCAGAGCAGCGTTTGTGCTTTGTTGATGTCGTCCTCCAAGCATAATTCATGCTTTGTGAAATCTAGGACATAATCTTCCGCTCTTTTCAGCCTCGGCAGTCCAGATAGCGGCGTATTTACAGCGTGGCAAAGCAGGAGTTACAATACCGTGCTGCCTCTCTGTCTCTGTCCGAGTTAGGAGAACGTCACCTCTGTAGTCTGGCCTCAGCACTTTTTCATGGCAGAAATAAATCTTCAAAAGAAACTAGGCTAGATGTGTCATTGTATACACTGTACACTGCAAACACCGTTTGTCACTATCCCGTCTTCGTGACGCAAAGGTTAAAAAAGTCAGATCACTCCAGCAGATGATCAAAGTGTTTATGGCTTTCAATTCCACCCTACAACAAGCTGATCATTTCCTGCCCTTGACGCACACATCGGCGGTTAAATTCAATTCACATCCCGTTCGAAGGAAGACAGGACGGGAGGCACAATGAATTACGCATGGAAACTATGATGACTTGATTTTCAATATAACCACCTATTTAAATTCCTCTTGAGGGACCACATTGTGCATCTTTACACCCTACCCCTTTTTCATTTTCCCATTAGGAGAAGCCAGTCAGGACTCCTATCTTCATTTCTCTAGACATTTTCATGATGCGCCGACGTGATGGGCATCAGATGTATAAAAGATAGGACATGAGTAATGTGGCTTGCTGAGAGGATAAGCATCGAGATAAAACGGATCCAGGCCCGTCTTCTCCAGCCTATGGTTGCGTGCTCTGCCTTTATGAATGAAAAGACAGACAGAACACTCGGTCATGCCGTCACTGATCATGCACACATAACACACTGGTTGTATTGTAAAGTTAAATCTAAACTGTCATTTCTTCAGAGTTTGAGAATCGCTTGAACAGAGACAGGGACTATGATTTTCCTTGTTATCACACAAAGACAAAGTTATGTACTTAGGTTACATGACTGTAATTTAAAAACTAACAAAATTACAGGTCACCCTGATGGCCCGGAGGTTAGGGTGCCGATCATGAGCTGCAATGTCCACAGTTCGAGTACAATCAGGAAACCTTTGTTGCATGTCGCTCCCCTTCTCTCGCTTTCTTTATCTGTCACGTCTCTGCTGTCAAACCTCTAATAAAAGGCATAAAAGAATACTTAAAGGGGTTTGTGTCACATGTCATGTAATGCAGAAGGGTGGACCACAGTTCATGGTGTTGACCATCAGTTTGAATATTTTACTTTGTTGCGTGTCTGTTTATGTGTGTGTCCCATTAGTATCAAATCTATTTATCCTCACCTGTGGCAGGTTGGAGTTTATGATACGCCTGTCCCTGTATGAAATTACCCCTCACAGATGACAGATGAAGCCAAATAACAGATAATGGGGATCCATCTGTCAGACCTACAGCTTTAGCCCCCACTAAGGTAATGACCGCTCTCTATTACAACCTAGAGGACTATAATAAGGTTAAACACCACGCCTTAGAAAAAAAAAACCCAGATGTCATTGTCCCCTGCAGTCCATCGACGGAAACTAATTGGCTAATACGGGTCTATTTGCCTCCAGGGCCCATTTCTCTCTTTTAGCATCTAATGTCACAGATCTTTCTCTGTCTGGATAGTTTGACCCATGTGGGCTGAATGGGGACGGTGGTCCATAATCGCTATTCACCGGAGCGTCAAAGATGGCCCATCAAGACATTTACAGTGTTACGTCGTTTGTGACAGATCACAAATAGCCAAAGCACCTCACCTGTCTCTCTCCCTGCCCTCTGCTAATGCTACATCAGTCCTCCTGATGTTCTGCCCAGAGATCGTCCAGTCCACCGTGACTTTGAGCAGAACTCTTCGCCTGCACTCCATGCTGAGAGGGAGGGGGGCATGCGTTTCAGAACTGAGGCATGCTGCAAAATGGCTCCTGGAGTGTTTTTGCATAATTTCACATGTGATCAAAGTTGGATTCATATTTCTTATTTAACCGAACACAGCAGGGTGGTGGCACTGGCAAGGAAAGAACAGCGTTTCCATCTTCTTCTCCCCACCTGTCTTTCTTCAGTACATCCTGCATATGACTTTATGCATAACTTTGTGAGACATTGTGTGCTTCTGTATGTCTGTGCAGTGCATGCTGTGGAAGCCATTCAGGATGCTGAGGTTTTGTATGTGAGACTTCAGGGGTTTTAACAACGGCAACAATTCTGATAATCGTTGATAGTCATTGAAAATGCCAAAAAACTTTGCTGTTCCAGCCGCTCAGATGTGAAGATTTCCTGCTATTCTTTGTCTTAGATGATGGTAAACTGAATATTTTTGAGTTTAAAACTGTAGTTCTGACAAAACAAGGATTTTAAAGAAGTTTTGTTTGGCTCCTGGAACATAATCACACAATTGTTCACTATTTTCCGCCGTTTTATATACCAAACCTCAAAATGAATTGATTCATAAACAAAGTATTTTTAGTGTGGAAAAGGCTTATAAGAGCATTTATACAACCATGCAATATTGTGACATTTTTAAGGGCTATGTATGTGTTTGGTGTCTAGTCAAATATTAGCCAGGAGTTGCATTGGGGGGAATTTGGACTCCTGACCTCAGTGTTTCTAAAATCCTGTCTACGGCCATGACTGCATGCATGTATGGTTGTGAACAGAGGTAGTGAACCTTCTCTCGTACACTCCCCTTCGACCTGTGGATGATCATTTTGCTGCCTGTGAAATGTCACCGTATTTCAACATCTTTAATGAAAAGAGCAGAGCGGACAGTCGCCGCCCAGACAGATGAAAGACTTAGTGGCACACGGGCGCAAACAGAGATGGATTATAAATACATGGCACAGACTTGTTCCATCATTTTAATCTTCTGGTTTGATGTTGGTCAGTCAGTCCACCACTTTGGCCCAAACTGAAATGTCTCAACAACTAGTGGCTGGGTTGCCATTAAGTTTTGTACGTGCGCTCATGGTCGCCAAAGCATGAGCTGCGAGCATGACTGTAATATTTTAGTCATGATTTAAAATAAACTGATCCATTCTTTAGTCTGTAAAATGTCAGAAAATGGTCCTACTTGACACCTTCAGGTTGTTTGTTTTGTCCAAAACCGAAAAATTTAATTTACAATGAGGTAAACGGAGACGAGCAGCAAACTGTAACACTTGAAAAGATGGAACCAGCAAATGGTTGGCACCTTTTTGAGAAGTTACTGACAGCTAATCTTTAATTGATTATGAAAACAGTTTTCTATCAGTCATATATGTAAAGAAATTAAACACATAATGCCAGATGCGTTACACATCCCACAGATACGTCAGCGCAGGATGTTCTGTGTTTATTCTCTTTCTCAGCGCTGCCAAATCCAAAGAATTTCATTTTGAAGCATCAACTGTTGTCCACAGATGCCAAGACGTTCCCAATTGCACACTCTGCGTTCTGTTGTTTCTTTCTCACTAGCTCTTTAACACTCGCATAAAAGCACACGCAAACCCGCGCGCGCACACACACACATTTAAGCATATTCTTCCAAAGCTGGAGCCTCACACTCGACAGCAGCAGCAGACGGATGTAAAAACTTGTTTAACTTCGCTCATAAAGCCTTCGCAGCATGTCAGAAGTAGTAGCTGTATCATGCTTAAACAGGAATGCACACGCTCCACACATATGCTTTCGCACATGCTAAATTACCACGGCAGAAGCAGGCCAACGCTGACACAGCATGTTAAAATAGTGGTGGCAGATGCTCTCCCAAGAGCAGTCGGTGCGGTACACAGTACAACCGAAGACCAGCGTAGTGTAAAAAGCTCCCGCAAACACGGCGACGGTCCTGCCATTTGGAGGACGCAGGTGTAGAAAGAGAGCTTTATCGTGGTTGTAGGATGGATTAGACGGTAATGAAATTGGGTTGGAGCGAGATGTGCGATAGGTTTAGAGCAGATTCGTCTTACTCGCTCTCTATTTCTGTCTTGATGCGTCTTGTTCACTTGCCACGCCACCTCCATTTTTCCGCACTCAAATTCACACACGTCTTCTGCCCAATAAGAGATCAAAAGGAGGGGAAGGATGATAAACCACTTCTCCTCGCCTCGTTGTCTCGCCCTCTCTCCTTCTCTCCTTCTCTCCCAGGCTGCTCGTGCATCTCTCCTTGGCCGTGTTTGTGAGCGGCCTCTCCTATGACACAGAGTGTCTCTTACAAAGCCTTTTAGCCCGATGTAGATGAATGAAAAATAATGAGAAGGGGGGGCATAAATATGCATTGCCATCGTGTTGGGGTAAGCATAATGGTTTTTCTTCTTGTTTAGACACACACATACGGTACGTGACACGCACACTCAAACACTAATGGTGAGACAATAAGTCGATAAATCGATTTGTGCGGAACAATGTCGACGTTAAATGAAGTAAAAACAGAACAGGCATTTCACTTTGCTATTGCAAATTAGTATTTGTTATTTCTAGGAGACTGGTTGGAAATACCTGGCTTGTAAGAGAAAACCTTTTATTCGGACCAAAATGTGTGACTTTTTTCTTTTTTTTAAGCAGGTGCAACTGTTGCTCAGACAAACCAAGCAATTTGAAGATGTCACCTTGGGAAGATGTGATGTTTTTAACCAGACATTTTGTACGTTAAAACGTTATCAGTCAGTCAAAACAATGGACAGATTATCTGAAATGAAAATAATCGGGCTGCAGCCCTGTACATATGTCTGTGTGAAATGTGGAGTTAAAAATGAGTACTTCAGGTTTACTGGCATTTAAGTGTTTACCTTTTCTAGTCCATAATCACTACCCAAATACTATGGGTTTGTGGCACTGAAATAATAATTTTTGTGCCAGATACATAGACTAAAATAGAAAAAGGTAATACTGCACATGTCATTTAAAAGTAATATCGGCTATGATACAAAAGTAACATGATATAATAGCAATACATTCTATCAGTTAGCTCTACTGATACGGCTGCTAATGCACATGTTGCAGTTGCTCTTTCTCTTCCGTTTTAACTGTGACGTCGCCGTGACCTGAAGGCAAAGTTACAGATTCACTCTGCACTTGTGTAAGTTACAGTGGCAATTTATTTGAATTGAAGTGGATCAAATTAAATGCCCACTTCAGCCTCTCCCCAGCTCTCACTTGTTTCCTCCTCTCTTTCATCTCCCCATGTATATTCCAGAATGCCTCCTAATTAGTCTCTCCGCCGTTATTCTGGCCTTTTGTCTGACTTTTTGTGTTGGGAAGATGAGTGCAGCACAGAGACAAGGAGTCACCACAGGGGGAAAGAAAACGCGCAAAAAACATCAAGGCCAGGATTTCGAACATCAAGGGCACAAGGTGCTAACAACATGAGCATGAAATGGATGGCGTGCATGTGTTTTCATTCATTGGAGTGCTCGTCGTGCATATTGTTTCCTCCTTTTACGTTATTCATCCCCTCATGTTCTTTGTTTTGTGCAATTTTGTTAATTCACGCGAACAAATAACCATGCACTCACTTTGATAACATGCGCCTGCTGTAGATTAAAGGATGCATGCTTGAGTTCACGCTTTTCAAACCGAGTTTACCTTCTTGCGTCCATTATCATTATGTTTAATTTTTCTGATGAAGTGTAACTTTTTACAATATAAACTACAACTATTCATCACTGTAACAGACTTTCACTTATAGATCAATCAACATTTTCTGTGCTTCTCAATGGATAATAATTTAAATTAGAGGTCAGTTTTACTGTTTTTAATTGTAATGAAACACATGATGATAATGATGTCATTTAAAGAAAGGTTAAAGTTACAATCCTTAAAACAGTTTATGATACTATTTATGGTGGAGTTTTATTCTGCAACAGCCATTCATACTTTCAATAATTACCTCGCTATATAGCTGTATTGTTAATGGCCACCTTTCAAGCGCTGGATTAGAATTGGCTACCCACTGGGATTCATAGGAAATGCTAGCATGTAAACCAGCGTTACTGTTACTGTAATATAATCTAATTGATAGCAGCAATTACTGCATGCTAATGCAAACCAAACATGTTGCTGTTTCACAGTAAAAGCAATCAACATCACAGAAAAAGCCACGGTGGCTTTTTCTGCGAAGCAGTCACAAGGAAAACGATGTACCTGTGACGCAGGTTAACGCTGACAGCAGTCGTCCATCATTAATGTGCTTTACGAAACATGAAAACTATTACTGGCAGCAGATCAGTTTAAAATATTGCAGGAAGTAATGGAATAAGAGGGAAAACTGCCGGTGCCATGTGCGACAGGAAATCAAATCGCAGTTGCTCGTGGCATGATGATCAATGGCCAGTTATTAACCGACTTCTCTATTCAAATAACACGAGTTTGTTTGGCTGCACTGTAAACAGACACACCGGTTGCTCTTCTGTTGTAGTTCTGCTCCAACGAGCTGTACTCTCTGTTACCATGGTAACCACAGGTGTCTCAAAATCAACCAATTTTTTTTTTTAAACTTGGTTTGATTATCTTAATCTGTCACTTTGAGAGTGTTGGCAAGTTCCACTTTTTTCAGTTCAGGCTTTTGATAGGTTCTAGAGATTAAATAAACAAGTTTGACTTCAGGTAATAACCTCAAGAAAATGAGGAGGAAACATTTGTTACGGACACCATTTCAGTTCTTGTAAATAAGAACTGATTAACATCGACATTTTACGGCTAACAGGTCCAACACTCGTCAGTGTGTGTGTCAGCACAGTTGCAAATATTTCTAATAGTAACCAACTAAGAGCCCTCCGACACTGCATGTCAGAGGAATGTTGACACGTGCACAACATTTGCTTGTATTAAACTGTAGCCTATATTGCAACTTCACCTCCAAGCTTTCGGTTTAGCTAGTTTGCCTGTGCCTGTCAGCCTGCATGGTCTCTGGGGACGACTGCTCAGCTTCATCCCATCATCTGTCCTCCATCAGCTTGTTTTTTTTTTTTAGGGCCATTCCCATCCGTCACTCAAACAGATGACCACCCATCATGTGTGCTGTCGCACTCTTCCAACCCGGTTAGTATTTTCTGGATTATCAGGCCAGGTGTGCAGGATCTCCTTCACCCGTTGGGAAATACGCATACTGTATTTGCTTTGTTTTGCTGAGAGTTAGTTGACCACTCTCATGCCTGCACGCTAAATATGAAAACAGCCAGCCGCCAATTAGCTTAGCTTAGCATAGCATAAAGACCCAAACAGGGTGAAACAGCTAGCCTACTTCTGTCAAAGGTGAATAAATCCACCTGCCAGCACCTCTAAAGACATACAGTATATGTTATCCATACAAAAGGTCAAGCCAGCTGTTTACCACTGCTTCTTATCTTCATGCTAAGCTAATTGCCTGTTTCCTGTAGCTTCAATTATCATACAGGTGTAATATTGGTATCAATCTTACTTTATCCATGTGCTACAATCGGTAACTCTCAGCAAGGAAGCGAATAAGCATATTTCCCAAAATGTTGAACTATTTCTTTAATAAATTACTTGGATAATTACTCTTTTATCAAAATTGTCAAGTCAATTAGCCAGTCGATTACACTCTGCTTTAAATGTAATGAACAGAAGTTGTAGACATCTTCAGCAAACACAGAACCTCTTTTTTTGTGTCCACTCGCTTTTCTTGCTCCTGTTCTTTGACGTCTGTCTGGTCAGACACACTCACAGTGCAGACTGAAGAGAAAGCATCAGGTCGGATAACTCTTTTTGTGCCCATTCATTGATCAGCATCATCTTTGCCTGTTGGCGTCTTTGTCTCTTTTTTTTTTTTACTCTTTCTCTCCCTCGACCTTCCTAAAGTCAATTCAGCTCTGAGGTGGAAATGAGCCATCTGGGGACTTGAGAAGAACATGTCTCATGATGCTCCTCTTTAATAACAACTTATTGTTACCTACCTTCTCAAGTTCGTTCTCCTCGGCTTCCATGTATCATCCATCACCAGCTGGAAATATCTCTGTGCTGTATCAAAAACCTACACTGATTATTTAAGTCTCTCCATAACTGTCTTTCATTTTTACCCATCCAGGACTCATAAACGAACAAGAATGCATGTCACATCTCCAGGGGAAGAATATCAGTTTCTGAGAGGCTTTCTTTCTTCCTTTCCTGCATATATAATTTATTTTTTTCCTCCCTTTTCTGCAGGCGGTTTGAGTTCAGGGATGTAGGGCTCTGAGGGTCCGTGATAAGGGGCTTCCATCGGCTCCACGCAGGGCTGGGCTAGATAGGTGAATACTAAGCTGCATGGTTATCTGCCAGCAGACACACACATGTGTGCCCGCAGACATTCAATACGATAAATACAGTAAGAGATAATTATTCTTGTTTTGATTTTTTTTATCAAGAAATACATTGGAATTTATTTAAATGTGACAAGTTTGGATCAGACCTTTTTTTAAAAGTACAATCTGAAGGACAAGCGCTGTTGATTTGTCATTGTTTAATAATCACTTACTTTAGTGTTTAGTTAGATACTTAGTTATAGCTTTTGTTCATGCTCATACAAGTGCTCAGCCCTTAAAATACAGTTGCCGTGGTGAAACATTTCTCAGACGTGAACGTAACTGGTCCCTTCCTAAAACACAGCTCACGTTTCCTATAATCCGTCATCCAGAAGAACTCATCAGAAAATAAGGGTATTTTACGAAATAGTGGAGCTCTTAAATCATCATAATGAGCAATAAAACATGACATGGACTTCACCTAAATCACACAGCAAAGCAAGTCTTTTCTCTGCAGGGAGAGCAGTAAACCTGCCAGCTGATGGTAATGCATACATGCTCTAGCTTTTCTGAAGCCATTTTGCTCACCTGCCAGAAAACCTATCCAGGATTCAGGAGCCATGAATGCATTTTATACACAGTGCTGATAAGGCTAATGCCTCTATAATTAGGTGGCAATTTGGGATCATTTTTTAATGACATAGGGACAGGTTTATTGATGGTCTCGAATCACTGAGAAAGGATAATGCCACTAACAAAACAAACAGAAAATCTCAAATTGGACTTTAAATAACTTTAATGAGACGTCAGCACATTAGGAATGTCATCCTTACCAGTAGCTTTCTTTTTCCAATCACTTGGAATGCAGATTTTATTATCAAAACACTGTATGGATTCCATTATTCATTTCACCGATTTGATTTTCTCTTTCTTCTTGTAAACAAATGGTTTCATTTCAAAAAGTCCCAGTGTAACCACTTTGTAAATCCTGGTTCCACTGGGCTTTATAGGAGTTTTTTTTAATCCTTTGTTTATTTCTGAACCTTTCATTCATATCCTGATGAATGCAGTCACAAAATTTGTCATACCAGGAATCCAAGTCATACTTTTATCCAGTAACTAGAAGACAAAAAGTATTCCGAGAGTCAAGGGAAGTAGCTTGAACTGTTACCATTAATAAAGAATGTTCAGGTTATTTGCATTTCCAGTTCCAAGAACTATAATTTTAACTTTAAAAGGGGCTCTGACACGAAGAAGCTCAGTTGCATTTTCTCCCTTTTTTTCGCTTCACTTTGAATTACCTGAATCATTTTCTGAACTGTGCTTGTCGTAAAAGGACCTCATTAACTGTAAACAACAGAAATTAGTGTCTTCTTGCAGCTTGAAATATATCTTGGGGAACCATTGGGATGTAAAATCCATGTGAAAATTGGTTTAAAGGATACAGTACTCTTCTTTTTTTAAATACTCGCCACAAGTAGACTTAAGTAAGTAAGCCAGGGTTACAAAACGACAATAAATATCATTCGAATAAATCTGCAAATCAAGGCAAGCAGGAGTATATGAACAAATCAGGGCGAGGAAGCATAAATAACAATCAGCAAAGCTTGAAAGGTGCCTCCGAAAGCCTTGTAGCTTGCTCTTTTGCAGAAGATGGCAGGTGTAGTGTCTGGTAACGCAAGAAGGTGGCACAGCAAAACTGATTCGCTCACCTTGTGAAATACAGTAGGTGGTGCTGGAAGCTTGGTGACATAGTGACTCTTAACCGGACATGGTGGCACTGTTAATCCAAGCAATAACTCCTTCAGCTCCACTTCAAACCATGCCGCTCTCGTTGGTGGAGCGGTTCACACACCGGCAGAGCAGGGGCCGTATAAAGGTGGATGGTAGGACAGCTAATGTGACTGCCTTCTCCATTTTGGACTCTCCATTCCCTTAAAGGTCAGCACTGTTAAGTCGGTTTGCAGCCTGTCAGTGGTGCAAGCTCGTGTCTTGAAGTTCACCAAAGAAGAACTATATCCAAACGCTCCATACAGATTAACTTTGCCTCCACAAGCAGATCCTCTGATTTGAAATGAGCTGTTTATACACGGTGTGGATGGGCTCACAGCAGTCACAGCGGATCCCGGTGGCAACTCAAGAGTCACTTCAGAAAACGTACTCGTAACCTCTCAAACACTGCAGCTGCATAATTCACTTCGCACATGGTACATACAGATCAGCATTGGGGAAGTGCAATTCATGGTGCAGATTCATGCCTGCACGGTTTCTTTGTTTCCTCCCCCAGACGCGCACACACACACACACACACACACACACACACACACACAATCACAGGTGTGACCATAATGAGCTATACATATATTCATTCTACTCACCTGCCATTCATGAAGTGCGTGTGATTCACGGCCTCGACCGGCTCTCTCCATTTAGCCCTCATTAGCGCAACCACAAGGAGGCAGATTGATGCGTGAGCTTTCCAACAGGTGGGAGAGGGAGAAAGGTTAACATAACAGGAGTGATGAATGAATCACTGTGAGCGCCATCGTTTCGTAATACTCCGCTACTCTGGCTGTAATGATATTCTGTGCCGCTAAGAAATTTGTCCTTTAGTCTTAATCAAAAAGGATTTTATTTTCTCGCCTCGCCCTCCCTGCTAAACTGCTGTGGCATATGAATGTGTTGCATATGTTCGAATGTGATTAAGTGTATTTAATTAGGCCGCAGCCAGATGGTCCTGCTGGTGATTTTATGCCGCCGTATGTTTTATAGTATATGTTATAACCTTATAGTGCTGTTGAGTGTACTGGCAGGGGGGTGAAAGTGAATGCTTTGAATCACTGGAAAACACGTCGTGTAAAAAATGACCTTTTCCTTTGATTGGGCTCTTTTTTCTGTCTTCTTCTTTCCTGTTCTTCCTGATTCACTGCTTCCTCTATTTTGCAGAAGCCATTTGGCATCCCTGAGGAATCCCAGAGAGACACACATTTGTGATGGAGTCACCGCAAGGACTCCCTTTCCCCCTCAGCTACAGTATATGCTGCAACTGCTGCTTTGAAGTGTTTCTGATATTTAGTGCTTGTAGCTGAATATGGCTGCAACTATCACTTATGTTCATTAGATGTTTTCGAGCAATCAATTAGTCCTTTGTCAGGTTGATGTCATCAAAGTGCTTGTTCCGTTCGACCAAAAGTCTAAAACCACATAAGGCATAGAAAAGCAACGCACCCTCACAGTTGAGAAGCTGGAACGAGCGGTTGTTTGGACATTATTCATCTCACGTGGCATAATACTGCGTACGCATCTTGTGGGGCTGCAGGAAGCAGTGGGAAATATTGCCACATTCGTGTCTTGCAAACGTTCACATCATCAGATAACGCAAAAGGGTTGTATGACTGCAAAGTTGGTGAGGATTTCAAGATTTTTGACGTTTTTTGTGGAAAAACCACATCAGATCTGACCAGTGATTTTTTTTTTTATTGAATCTCGCGCTGCATTTCACTCACGCAGTCTCATTAATTTAAGACTAGTGAGCGTTCACATGATGGGACAATTCAAATCGCTTGTATGATTGCAAAGTTCATTGCCTGAGGGTTAACAAAAACATACTGTGCATGGTTAATATAGCACTATATTGATTATTTTGGGGTGGATGTGGCTCAGGAGGTAGAGCGGGTCCACTAACCCCAGGGTTGCAGACACCTTTTGGAAAATGCGTTTTCTAATCATTTGGCCTTGATGGACTGCCCTGCTGTTTGTTTTTGGATTTTTATAAGCGCTGGCCATTTTTAAGGGCAACATGATCCGTCTTCATGATGAACGCAGTTTAGAATCGACTTTCAGGTGTAAACAAATATAATTTTTGCTGAGGTATGAAATGTCCGAACAGTCATCTAGACTTTCACATTATCCTTTTTCAACTGGACAGGTAAGTGACCCACCCATCTACTGTATGCCTATAGTGTCACCGCACCTCTCTCACTCTCAGTCCCCTCTCTATCCCCTTGGGGGGTGTCTCTTTTGTATTTATTGTTATTAAGCTGCTTACTGTTCTCCCATCATCCATTCATCCCTGTGACTTTGCCGCTGCCTTTTTATGTAGTGGTTATACATATATTATTCATTTGATTGACTCCCCCTAATCGCCTCACAAGTGGCAGAAATTAATCATTCCAAAAATCCTGTCATTTGCATTCTGTTCTGGGAGTTTTGGTGACAGCGTTTAGAGAAGCAGAGTTGGGGAGTCAGTTGGAAAAGGTGTAGGCCAAAAAGAGAGACACTGAGAGCAAGCCAGGGCCACTTCGCTCACAGCCAAAAAATCAATGAGGCTCGATATTCAACACTAGTCTATGGTTTTTATGGTGGCCCATAAAAACACCATTGAAAAAGTATATATGGCATGAGATGATTTCTCTTTGGGTGAAATTGGATTAAGCCTAGTGTAAAACAGAAAGTATGGCCTCCCCCCCCCCCCCGCTTGACTCAGCCATCCCACAACCATTAAACTCTATAGGAAGAGAAACCTAATTACATGGCTGAAAGTGGCCATAGTGAACACTATTAAAAGGATCCAATTAAAGTTTGTGCGCCGTTGGCAGCAGCAATCTGGTGAGGGATTATTTGTGGTGGTGGAATTTGATCTGTCGCACCGAGAGAGTCGCCCATTGGCCAAGCAACTGGAGATGGATGGCGAGGGGGAGGGGCCTCAGAGCCATCCAAGTAATTGGATCCTGAATTAATGGGTACTTCTATCGAAGAGGGAATGAAAGAGAGTGAGAGACTGGGAGAGGGGGGAGAAAGATGGTGAGGGGCGGGATAGAGGGCCATATACTGTATAGCAGGACTAATATGAGTTCCATGAGAAGACACCATACGAATGCACTGTTTGATTTGATTTTGTATATTCTAAAAGCTCATGTAGGAGTCACTCTTATGTGACTTGTGTTTCCAACAGTACTTGTGAACGGATTACCATGAGACATGCTGGACAGATTGTGGCCGAAGGAAAAAGTGTAGCTTCTGATGGTGATCGAGACAATTACAGCTTCTGAAGATACTCAAGCACCTGAGACGATAAGACAGAGAGAGAGATACAAATCTGATTCTGCTTCGATTCCAGTTTATTACAGTACAATGTGGGTCTCTGTTTTAAAAAAAAATAAAAATTTGGGCCATCATTTGTAGCAATTATAATACCATTGTGCTCACCAAAGTAAGATCTGGGAACACATTGGTAAAACAAAGACCATCAAGGCAAGAAACATCAGTGCTCATATTCACAGTACAGGAAGTTAAATTAAGTTAAATGAGAAGATTGATACCACTTTCATATTTGTTTGTTAAATATGGAGCTACAGCCAGGAGACAGTTATCTTAGTTTATGCCTTGTTCATGTTATACTAATTGGTGCCATCTGACTTGTAATCTGCGTTCATGCCAACATTCAAGTCTTAGTTACAGCTCATATTTTTCTGAAATATTCAACTGATTTGAGGCTTTATTATACAGAAGTGCCTAAAAACCAGACAAACATCAGCCAAAGTCTGTTGTTTAAGGTGATTAATCCCAACGTTATTTGCCAGATTATGTTATTTGCCAGATTATCTCATCTACCTCTGAGCAAAAAAGAAAATATGCATATACTGTATTTCCGAAAATAACGAACTATTCCTTTTAGCTTACAGTTTAGGTAATAATTTAACACTTCACCCTCCTACATTTGTCTGGGTTTGATTGGTGATGAATGCTTAAACGATTTGTTCGAATGATCCATCACTAATAATTAGTTTACTAGTATTTCATGTGGCAGTTCAGTTAGTTGCGTTTCCCTCTCAGCCCTTCATGTTGAGTGAATTTATGGCTGTATTTGTTAGAGGAAGAAATTACCCCCCATAATTAACAGGCATATGTCATTCAAAGAAAATGTTAGTGGACACAAAGTTTATTCCTCTTCTTTTGTTGAACTCGTCACCACCCAGCACCTCCTCACTCCTCTCCATCCTTCAGTCCACCTTCAAAGGAGAAACTCTATCTAAACACAACCTTCTTTATTATTTATGGAAATATTTTCAGCAAACCATTGTTTACTCCGAGCGTAGCACGGTAATCTGGAAGCTTCCAGGAACACTTTGTTTATTTCTTTTGGCCTTGAGCAAGTAACAGGAAGGAAGATACAATTCATGAATAATTTGCTGTCATTTTTCATGGCTTTGTATTAGATTATATATTTTTGACAAATTTGGAGGGAATTTTAGTCGAGTCATGAAAACCCCCTGATGCGCTGAATGCAACGCTGACAACGAAATCAACGCTTGCTCTTTCAAGTTACAATTTTGTTCCTCATAAAGCCACGTAGAGTTTTTATTCATTCATTTAAGTGCCGACATTGGAGCTTTTTCAGTGCGTTCCAGTGTCAGCCACAGCACGTCAACGCAGTGCACGCAAACAGCACTTCCAGTAAGAAAGGAAGGTCCCAGGGAAAATCTCTTCGCCGGCTGAGATCATGGGCCTCACTGTCAGTTTAATTGCGATGCAGTGGAAGCTTCTTGCAGACCAGGGCTTGAGAGAGAGCGAGATACAGGCTTTTTGTCTTTTTACTCACAGCCACTACTATGATTTATGTGCCCTTTGATAGGACTCACTGTTAGCCCTTACAATCTGATTGGTGCAATTTACATGAAAATTGCACCATCTCTTCTTAGAGTCATATTTCAGTCACAGTGGAACACCCACACTGTTGGAGGACACGGGTCCATAAACTGGCTATTAAAAATGCGCTCCTGAATAACTTGCCTCATAATTGTAAAATTTAGAAGACATATAGTAATGCAGCTGGTTGTTGTCTGTATACGTATCCATGGTTACAGTGCAAACAGGTGTTGGCTATTCAGACATGTCATGTTGCAGATTTGCTAAAATGTATTTCATGTGAAATGATCTAACCTGAGACTGACAAAAGCATGGCTCAGGTGTGAGCTGACTCGCAGACTCTATGGCAACATTACACCACCTGTTTACATCAATCAAGGTGTGATGTTACAAACTCAAATGATATTGATCACAAATGGAAACACGACAGGAGTGAGAAAATCCATGACAAGCAGCTTTCTTTACTTTTACGTTACCTAACTACAGTCAAAATGGCCACATCGACACAGCTGTACATGTTTGTTGTAAGTCAGCTTGCAGAAATAACGGCATATTGTTTTGATAATCAACTGAAAATCATGTTGGCGGGATGGAAACGGCGCTCGCTACTGATTGGCAGAGCAAAACAGCAACAACAAATTAAGAGACCACTCCAAATTCTCCAAAGTTAATTTTACTCAAACACATACCTGTAAATACTAAAACCAGAGAACTGATGATTTTGCAGTGGTCTTTAAATTTTTTCCAGAGCCGTATGTACGTAGCAGTCCGCACACTGGCCATAAGCCTGCAAATAAACAACATGGGAATAATGGAATATTCCTGCATCAAGGTCTCCTGCCTCTCTAACAGTAGAGGTAAAGCTTTCAAAGCGCTTCTACACCCAGAGCCACTGCAGGTCCAATATCAGGAAAGGGGCAGAGGTGATGGCAGTATGCGATAGCTTAGCTTCTGGTATTAAAGGGCCAAGAGGTCTCAGCATGAGATGATTACCACCATGTGGAGTGTGATGATTATTCTGGCCTCCCTGACCCGCCGGGCTGTCGGTTCAAATCCCTCACTTGATCCGAAGAGGTTACACACAAATTGGCTCTCCTGACGTTGCAGCTGTTGACACTGGAGGACTGGGAGTGTAGGTGGTGTTGGATGGAGAGCAGGGTTAAAATGGGGGCTGATGGGATACATGTTGGGGTGTTCTGGTAGAACGGGCAGGCTGAGGCTTTGGGCTATAAGCAGTCGTGAGTCGGGCCGTCCCGACAAACAGATTGTGTCATTGAGTGGTAATGTGCCCGAGCCAGCGTGGCCCTGGCTGGGGGTGGATTAGGCTGACAAAGCAGCATGTTCGCATCCCTGATCACTGCGCACACACACCCTGAAAAACGCCCACCCCAGGGCCACGTATCCAAACGGATGACATCAGCGTTCCCTTAATCTCTCTATAACTCTGCCCTCTCTTTCTCTTCCCTCGCCTTCGTCTCCTCTCTTTGTACCTGCCCATTGTCGGCTGTGTGTGTGCGCATGTGAATGTGTGCTGCGATGTGCCGGGTCCTTCCTGGATTCAGAGAAAAATTGGAGTAGCCGCTGAGAAAATGAAAAGGCCTTCTCGTGTTTTCTTTGATATTTCTTTGGGCTCTCTCTAGATTAAAGTTGGTTGGCGTTGGCGCTCGCTCAGCTGCCGCCTGTCAAACGCTCCTCCACAGCTCTGAATTATTAGGGTGTGTGCCTTTTTTTCTTTTCTCATTTCAACATTCTCCTCTCCCCCTGCAAACATGACGGCTTTGATTCCCATGGAAGTTGAGGCACGGAGCAAGACCAAAGGCGATCTCTTTTAGTGGCGTGCTGGAGAAGCAAAAAGAAGTAGAGGCAGCTTGAGATGCGATGAAAGGAGCCATTCACATCTTCCCACGAGAGAGACCGAGACGAGGAGAGAGGAGCTCTGATTCAATTCTCAATGATAACAGATATCATGATGACATCCCTGTGTAGGGGTAGGTTGTTTTTACATTGTCTATATATACATTGGCTGCACACTGCACCATGTGTGGGATAGGCCGACAAATACTTGAGTTACATCCTGAATGTCAAGCATAGTGTTGCTGCCAACTTTTTGGATTCGCTACCACGTGTTTGATGCAGCACTTAATCAATACAGAGAGCTATTTGCAATGACAAGCTGATCTGTCACTGCCATTGGCATCTGCACTGAGCTGGGGGACTTGGTATTCATACAGCATCAACAATTTAAGATTAAGGTGTCATTACCAGAGGGCACGTTAGATGTTTTCCCTGCTCCCGTCTTATTATCTGCATTTGTTGGCACCTAACCATTATTTTCGTTATCGACAAATGCGCCATTTATTTTCTCGATTCATTAGTTCCGCATTTGGTCTAAAATATGTTAGAAAATACTTAAAAATGCCCATAAAGTAATATTTCTCTAACCTGAAGGTGACCCCCAAAATTTTCTCTATTGCATATTACAACGAAAAGCAGAGAGGGAGACTGCAATCAGAAAGTTTGGCTGCGTAGCTTGAAAACAGATTTCAAATTTCAAGATTTTTTTTTTTTTTTGTCGATTGACTAATCGTTTGGGCTCTAATGGGAGTCAACTCAGCAGCCTTGTCCCTAACCTCATTCAGAATACAGTCTGATTAAATTCATATTCCAATGGTTGTAACTTACAAGGTCACTTTTAAGTGAAAACCTGTAACAGCAAATCACTCGGCCTCAGTTTCACTTTTACACACCTTCGTCCGGGTGAACCTGACTTCTCAATTCTTTCGAGTTATTTTTGCATTAACAGACACTTCAGCTATCTGTATATACTGATTATGTTGTAACTTACTAATTAGAGGTACTTCTGACCATTAGTAGCACCATGGATCAACGCTGTGATACACGTTTCTGCTGACGGTTTCTCACTACGCCGCTGGTTGACAGTCAGTGGAGTGAATTTACTGATTACATTTATGTCATGCTAACTTGCTATAACATCATTGGTCATTTCTAACTTACACCAATCAGCCATAACTCTATGGCCACTGACAGGTGAAGTGAACATTGATTATCTCATTACAATGGCACCTGTCAGTGGGTGGGATCCAAGTTGATGTGCTGAAGCAGGAGAAATGGGCAAGCGTAAGGATGTGAGCGACTTTGACAAGAACTGTGATGTCTAGACGACTGGGTCAGAGCATCTCCAACTCTCCAAAAGTGGTCCAAGGCAGGAGAACCAGTGAACCGGCGACAGGTTCATGGGCGGCGACGGCTCATTGATGCGCGTGGGGGGCGAAGTCTGGCCCGTGTGGTCCGATCCAACAGAAGAGCTTCTGTAGCTCAAACTGCTGAAAAAGCGAATGCTGGTTCTGATAGAAAGGTGTCAGAACACACAGTTTGTTGCTTATGGGCAGGGTGCCCATGCTGTCGTCATGTTATGGCTGATCGCTGTATAGGGTGACTAATAATTTAGAAGCTCAAATGATTACTTTTACTTATTCATGCAAGTTATTAACCTCTTACTACTAATGTCAAGTCTGCTGAAAATATTATATGATGTGAACATTTCTGCTGTCTGAATTAGTGTATTAGTGTATCACATCATTTCACTGCATTGATACATTTTCAGCCCATTTACAGGAAAGTCTTATCACATTTTGACAGGTTATTACACTATCAAATGCAACAATCTGTCCTTGACGTAGTGGTTGAGGCTTCTGCTCAGGCCTCACACTGACATGTGGGATTGAATAAATTAGATTCCAAGCAGCCCTCCTTGATCTTCTTACATAAGCTTGCGGTTACGGTGTCACTGTGATTTATTTATTTTTTTAGCATCTTCAAGTTTGCAAAAGCATCTATATATGTTTGTCCCTGACTTACAGTAGGATTCAAGGAGGATATGTGAGCAATATTAATTGAGTTTGGAAAATGCCCGTTGAGAGTTTTTGGTGGAACAGAAAGGATTATTGCTGAATTTGTCAGGTGAGTTGACAAACAACAAGACACAAATGGCTGCGAAGGGAATGTCATGCAAAATGTTCCTAAGGGATTATTTACTCAGAGGAAACACAAATGAAAATTATTTGTTAAATCTTATAAAAGATGTTAAGTACTCCTCTTACAATTTCTCTGCTTTATTTCCACTCGTTTGTCTGTTTAACGCCATTAAAGTAAATAGTTCAGAGGGCACTTGTGTGTTTTTATTTGTTTAGCTTTTTTAAGATTATATTTTTCGGGACCTTTATTGGATAGTGACAGGAAAGGTGGGGGAGAGAGAGGGGATGATGGGCTGGAATTGAAACCCCGGCCCTTTGCTGAAGTATGGACTCCTTATTGATACGCTGAGCCACCCCAACCCTGTGAATGTTGTGGTAGGAAAATTGCAGAGTTAAAATGGTGATTTATCCTCTTCCAGAGTGTTTGCAATGTGAACAGGCAAGGAGATTAACACCTTTTAACTTTTAAAATCCTGTCCTCCATGAGAATACCTCCTATGCACACCTATTTATCTCTTTATCAGCCCCCTCCACTCAGTTCTCCCCTCCTCTCTTCTCTCCTTCGGGGGAGGATACAGTCATCAATATCCCTGGCTGTGTTACGGGCGGTCCACCCAGCACCTCCTGGAGGGCAGAGCTATTAATGGAATTCAGGGGAGGGCGGCAGAGGGCCAACAGGCAGGGGAGTGTGGTTCAGTGCCTGCCTTCCTCTAATCTATCCCACATTACTGGCTGTCAATAAGCAGGGGAGCAACAAAGAATCATTCTCACTGAACTTGAATGAACCTGAAATCTCATTAAGTGGGGTAGAAAAAATGGCTGATCTTTGGTCAAGAACCAAGAGTTAGGTTCTGCGTCTGTGCTTTGCCAGGGAACCAAAACATTCCCAGTCAATATGATTAGACTGCAAAGGTGTGATATTAACTTTCATCATCAGCTCCGCGAAAACAGCAGCCTCCTCTGCACTCCCTGCTCAATAGACTTTATTACCGCTTAAATGATATGTAATCACAGTTGATTAAGACCCTGCTCAGCATCATCAGTGAAAACAGTGAATAAGCACATCGCCACTGTCTATGAAGGCAAAGTGCAGTGAAAGCAGCTTTCGGTGGCGCTGCAGCGGTTCACTGTCCTCCATCAGTCTATTTGCCCACAGGCGGCAGGCAGGCGCTGAATGGAAAACTAATCCATCCCTCTAATGCAAGGGCATTACGGCTGCCCGTCACTTCCTAATTGGCTAATGGCTAGATTAGGGTGGTTACAATAGGCAGTGCTGACACTGTCTTGGCCAGTCATAACAGAGGGTTTAGGGCGTAAGAAGTGCAGGACCTGTGTTATACTGTTATAACAGTACAATAAGGGATGGTGAACCCTTCTGGAGGCTAGCCGATCCCGCCTCTAACCCCTGACCCCAGTTTACCCTTATTGGAGTATATGCTTTTGAAGCTGTATGACACACAAAACACGCCTAGGTCTAATGCACCTGGACTTAATAGTTTTTTCCCATTCACCAGCAGCATAATAAAGATGAAGCTCTCCTTCTGGTAGTATGGTAGCTGCAGTAATACGCAGAATGTTCAAAATCTTAGGGGCACTTACTGTTCCTTTCCCTTCAAACTCAAACATAAATCCAACCAGATGAGTTAGAGAATGGTTTTCAAGCTTTGACACAGCTGAGGTTGTGCAGAGAGGACTGCGACTCAATAGCTGGATGAAATTGCTATTACTTTGTGAGTTTGGAATTTGTGTGGAGTAGAAGATGAAAGAGGGAAAGAACAGAAAGGAGAGGTGAGCGAAGATGGTGCAGCAGATGGATGAATACAGTCTCGTTCTTTCTTGAAGTCTGTCACCTCACTGGGGCTGTTGTTTCCTCACACACCATGTAGAAACAAACTCAACAGTATTCAAAAAAGCTGCACTAAACTGATTAAAGACGAGCACTCAATGAATGATTGACAAGGCCTGTATTTTACTTTGTGTGTGTGTGTGTGTATTTAAATCAGGGGGAAGGAGATGCACACATTAATCTTGATGTTAGTGTCCACCCAAAGCTACAGCATATGTGTGATGTTGTAGTTGCTTAATTCGTTTAAGTACACTATCACTGACACCAATTGTTAGTCCATTAGGGAAACCGTCATCTGTTGCTGTGCTCCACTAACAATGCTAACAAAGACTTCTGGCTAAAATGCGCGTTGCAATGCACAAAGATCAAGCCGAATAGCAACAGACTTCCGCTGCGATATTCCACACTCGGCTCTATGCCACACAGAGGTCAGCAAGTCTAGCTAGCTGATTAATTCAGTCACACATCAAAGGCGACACCCAGGAAAGAGCAGCTTCCATATTTAGTGTGTGTGATGAAACGGTTCACAACTGTTCAGAACCAAAGGGTTTAACATGGAAATAAAGCTGGTGAACGTAAAAGACGTCTACAGCAGGATTCATCCTCTGGAGACCATGAATTTCTGCACAGAATGCCATGGCAATCCATTTAGTCGTCATTGAGATATTTCAGTCTGGACCAAAGTGCTGGAGCGGCATGGCCATCCCTAGAAAAACAACATTCCCAGGAGCTTTAGGCAAGGCCAACAACACAACAACACCCATCTACGTAGATAATCCAGGTCCAGTTTCTTGTTGCATTGATGTCTTCATATCAGGCTGTTTTGGTCAGACTCGGCTGCTGCAGGTTCTGAGGAAGAGAAGCTGTCAAACCTCAGTAGAGGATGACCTGACATGCGTTATGGTCCTTATATTCTGTCTCCATTTAGTGAAAGGACGTTACACTACAGGTGCCACCGCTCACATTCAGCGTATAACAAATACATTAGTGACAAAACGTTTGTCACTTGATATTTTTGCTTTTGTTTAGATTGTTTTTCTGTGGGGAAATGGCTGCATTTAATACAGTGAGTTAAATTAACATAGGGATAGCCTAGAGCGATGTTGATGTATTCTGTAGGAGCACCAGTCCCGGTATGAAACCACTACAGGTGTTAGCTGTGACCGGGGCATCCGGTAATGGTGCTCAGCTGCACAAGTGAGAGTTGGACTTGTGGCCCGTGGTTGTGGAGTTAAATCTGGCTCGAGGACGTACTGGAGAACAGCAGGATGGCTGTACACTACAAGAGCCTCAGCCCACGCTAAAACTTAAGCTCTCTCATCCGTTACACATGCTGCCTCTCTTCATGCATCCCCATTCTGCCCGGACTTGCCTCTTACTCCAAGTGTTGATTTATTGAGGTATATTTGCAGTTTCAAGCTTTCAGTTTCAGGGTATCCTTTTATTGACCGTAATGAATTGTTGCTGTGTTTTTATACTTCTTTAAGTTTCCGGTTTTGTCTGATTTGGCGACACCTGTGGTTACTGTTGGTCCTGTGAATCCCATGTGTATATAGGTGGACATCACCACTGCAAACTACTATATAAAGTATATTCATCATGCAGGCCCCATTGCTATATCATAACTTCCTTACGCACAATTGTAAATCCAGCTTATTACTGAATAAGATCTAGTTAATCTTTTGAGATTTATCGCTCCTTCTGTATTTCTCTGTCTCATTCTGTCTGCCAACTAAACACGAACCTGACAGATGGGACGGATGTGTCTGCAACAAAAACGTATCTCTAAATAAAAAGCACTTTTTTTATTTTTAGAGTGAGCTTCCTACACTCCTGAAATGGCCCACATCCAGGAGCACACCTGAGGGGATTTGAGAATCCAAGCTCCCGTAGGCTGACAAAAAGATGGACACAGTATTTAACCTTAATGAGTTTCCCAATTTTCTGTAATCAAGGCGTTGTAAATAATGATTAAATACCTTCCTAAAAATATTCTCGGTCGTTATTCATGCACTTCAGAGAGGTTGCTACATTTTGAAAATCACTGATTTGCACTACAGGACCATGACCCAAATACAAAGGACTGAAAATCGAGAGGCATTGTGGTTGCCTCCGTTTTAGAAATTGTCACCCGAGAGAAGTCCCAAACCAGAAGATGCTGCTAAATATAGTTCAGCAACATCAAAGGTCCTCTTTAAAATGTGTGTGTGTGTCTGCTGCACAGTCATTCAGCTCTGCCTGTGAGGAAGGCTAATCTGTCGCTTACACAAGCCCCCATGCAGACCGACACAATCAAGAAACTCCTGGAGGTGCAACACAAACGCATATCCACTCACACACACGGTGCACACGTTTTACACAGCAGTTTTTCCCAGCAAACAGCCGCGTTCCCTGCTGCTCATTTGCTCTTACAAATTACTGCGTCATCAGGTTCCCGGTTTGATGTTTTATCTTCGGCGGCCGTTGACGGTACAGTTCTGCTTGGAGGCCCGAAGAAGTGCATTCGGGGTGCCACCTTCTGTCACATGATCGTCATGTTTGACAGCTTGATTGCTTGAGAAAGAAAATTGCTCCTCAAGACCGAGTCTTCTGTAAACAATAGCCAGAGTTCAAGTGCTGCAATCCCCCATCAGACGAGCGTATTGTAAAGCCTTCTGCGGCTTTAGTTTCTCCATTTAAGGACCAATTAATCAGCATATTAACAAGACAACTTCGGAAAGTCTTGGCGAGCAGCTTAATGGCCTCATTTGGTTTAATTTTCTATTCATTACATTGTTTGATGCTGCCTGGAGAAAGTTGAAACCATGTCTCGGGACTAGAGTTTATATTTAAGATGTTTTGCTGTTAAAAAAGAAAGTTAGTTCAGAACTGACAAAGTCTTCGATTCAATTACGCCTTCTTCAGACATCGCGCCACCTAGATGTTTGAGATGAACCTTCTCAGGCCTACTGTTTGCTGCTGGGATGCTCAGTAGTAGTGACAATGACACTTGTTTGACAGTCACACCAACTTTGCTGGATTGTGATTGGCTGGACGTCATCCCCATATTTAAACAAAACACTTCCCCTCCATCTATGAAGGATAGATCTTCATGTCTTCGGACAGGGTCAGACAGCACGTCGTACAAACCATTTCTTTTCTAGCACCAGCAGCCCTTAAGAGAACTCATTTTCCCCCACAGGGTAGTCTCAAGAACAGCTCGTCTCTCCTATTAGTTCTCTTTGTGTGATTAAAAGTTTGGTAATCGGTGTTTGTAAGTAATCCTGCATCCTCCTGGCTCTTCCTGCCCTATGACTGCACAGCACCTCTCACAGGCGTTGTTCCAACCTTGTGTAGCGACGCTGTGGAGCTGTCAGTTGGCCTGTTAAAGTCAGTTCACCCCCCGGCGCCACCTACCAGGGGTGATCAGTGGCACAGTCGTTCCCCTGCTAACTTTAAAACGCGCAGATGGATACTTTATATGCCATAGCGAAGGCCTAACAAGTGTGTTTTATGGGCTCCTCTTTTAGTGTGAACAACCCTCGCTTAGATGTGAAAACCCATTCAGCACCTCGGGGGCAGAGTGCCTGCGTGTTATCACAGCTGAGATCAGTTTTAACAAGTCTAATTAGCGCACGGTGATGAGGAAGTATTTAGGAAGTTGTTTGTACCTCAGTTTAACATCATAAATGCTTTGACACACATTGTTTTTGGAGGGTAGCGTAGATGATTGTTGTGTCAGTGAAGTTGACTTAAAGTGGTGCTTTTATTTTTCTGGTTGCAGTCAGCTGGCAAAACCTGCAGCTCTCGTCAGGAAGTGCTCGACATGCTGTCACCTCCATGCAAATAGACTTGATTTCTCCTCCCGGTGTTCAAATTGCATCACTTAGCTCCTGAAATGTTTACCTTGCCACTCCTCCCCACTGAAAGCACACTGCTCAAATTTTCAGTCTCAGCTGTGCAAGAAGGGAAGGGACAAGAGGAAGCAATAAACAGGGCACCTAATGGGTAGAGCTGGTTCAGGTGTTTCAGCTCTCGTCTGTTCTGATCTTTTCTGGAACACTGACAAAGTCTCAACTTAAAGTCTCCTCTCATTCAGGGGTGATGAGGCTCTAACTCTTCCCGCTTATCTCCTGCAGGCACAACCAGGCAGCCCAAGGAAGGAGAGGTCCCAGGGGTGGATTATAATTTTGTGACCATTGACCGGTTCATGGAATTGGAGAAAAGCGGGGCCCTGCTAGAGAGCGGAACATATGAAGGTAAGGACTAAGTTGAGTCACGCTTGTGATTGCCGTCAGTCCTCATTGTGATGTTTCCAATTTCTTACAGAGATTTTGCTGCGATGTGGCACCCCAGGCATTTTTCTCCCGTGTGAGTGACGGCGGTTTGAACGAATGCTGAACGCGCTCATCACTCCACGTCCGCACACTGCACAAACACTCACAAATATGCTTCCATCCATCCATCTTTCGGCTTTGTGGATACAAGAGTGTCATCGGTCATTTAGGACACAGAAAGTAATCTTCAGTGGGTTCTGGATGAAGAGAAGCCAGCACCTTCATTTTGGCTCAGTTCTTGAGCCTGAGCTGCAGTGGCTCTTCAGTTGCCTAATCAAAACAAACAGACACCATCTATCCTCTCTCTCTTGTGGTAAGACAGGCCCGGGGCTCGGATTTTAAACCACTCGAAAAACGCAGCCCGTGGTCTACCTGGCCACCTCCATCTCTCAGGAGACCCCTGCCATTATATAGATAACACATAGCAGCTAACTTTTTTTCTCTGCCCGCCTGACTCCAGCCTCTGTCCGCCTGCTACCACTGCAGGAAGGAGGAAAGAAATTGCAGATGGCCAATTTAACGGTCGGTTGCCAGAAGCAACGTTGGATCCTTTCTGCAATGGGAGCTGCCTTCCACGGGGAGAGGGAGAGTTTCTTCTGCGTGGCCACTCGACCGTCATTCAGGGTTTTATATATTTGAATAGTTTAATGGCCAATTAGATGTGGAATAAAGGGAGAAGGGGTTCAATTTTAAAAGGAAGGCTGTAGTGATGAGCGGAAGAGCAGAAGGAAGGTTTGACTTGTTATTACAAAGAACAGGAAGCTCTTGGGTTCGGTTCCTGCTACAACTGTGTTTCAGAAAGGCTATAAACATCTCACTGTTAGTCACTCTGTGTTTAAGCAAATACCTAAAATAACCTGCAAATCACAAACTGAGTCACAAAGTGGAAGGAATTACTAGTTTGGGAAGTATTTCTTCTTAGGAACAAATAAGAATTTTCAGTAAGTGTTCTTTCAATGGTATCGTTGATGTTTCTCAACTTTAAGGATACTATAGGTTCATGTTATGGCATAAACGTTTACATTTTTTCAACTTTTATCAGCGAAATTACATTATTTTCATAAGCTTTGTGTGCCACAATGACCACATTTATAGGAAATATGCCGGACATGTATCCATTATCGGTCAGGCTCTTATTGTCTGTTTCGTCTTTCCACGAATGGCTTTGTGGAATTTGTTGAGAGTCTTATCAGTGTGTAGGTGAGACTCTCGACTGAAATCAGTGCGGCTATCGGATGTGACAGAAATTTCATCACTTGCTCGTCCAGGTTTCTCTGAGTCTGCGGGTTATTCACACAAGTTCACACAAGCAGCACTTGGACCACTTCGTTCTTCTCAGAGACAAATCTTCAGCTCGTTACAGCTCCAGGATTTGTGTCTGTGGCCTGGGCATCTCATCCCAACAGTCCCCGTAATCCTTTTACGGCTACTTTTCTCCATTTTTCCAGAATGTGAACATGATGTTGCAATAGCTTTTTGCAACACAGAAGGAGACACCAACTGATTGTTTTTTATTTATTTATTTAAAATCTCTCTGGCCATTCTTCCTGTTCCCAAAACTGTCTGCAGTCGCTGTTGGAGTTTGTCTATAATGCTCGAGCCCAGTGCATTAGAATAATCTCCCTGGATTTTTACACACATCATCTTCTCATGTCTATATTTATACCAGGGACATTTGAGTTGGTATCTCCTATGGGCTAATCTAATACCAAACCTAGTGAGAAACTGAAGACCTAAACTGTAGCTGATGTCCTCTAAACTGATTCTGTGAAGGCAATCTCTTCAACTTTCTCAGATTTAGAATTCTCCAAACATTATTTAGTACATCTCTCAGACTTTGAACCAACATGATTCATCACTCCAGCATCTGTGTCTCACACAAGCACAAGACCTTCCTATTGTAGTGTAAAAACCTCCAAAACATCAAATCTTTCAGAAGTTAAAACAGACAACAGCTTGACAACAATATTTTTCACAGTTATGTCACTGGGGGTTAAAAATGTTCGTCATCAACCTTCCTCAAGTAACAGGGGGACCTAAACTTTTGATTTTAAGGGTCGGTTCACCTGTAAAAAACACTATTTCCCATTTACCCCCATACAGATAAAGTCAGTTGTATTTGCTCAGGTTTTGATGCATCTGCTGGAGAGATTTATGCTGCAATCGCATCTTAAAAAATGTGAATGGAATTCTAATGTTTGTCACATAATTGAAAAATTAAATTTATAAAGCTCAACACTTAAATGTCTTTCTAGCAGTTTTCTGCATTTTCTAGAAGAATATTGTTCACAAAAAGAAAATCTTTACAGTGACCCTTATTTTGAAAAATAAAACATGACTGGACATTGTTGCAGTGACTGAGCTGCTGTCTCATCATAGAAGACTGGAAGGAGCTGTTGAGTCAGAGCCAAGTGAAAAACTGCAATTCCCAGAGGTGGGTAGTTGGCTCTGACCAGAGAGTGAAACTTAGAAATACGGTGATTATTCAGTCCAAGCCATGCATAAATGCAGTCATATGTCAGGGAAATTTGTGCATGGTCTGATAAGTGATTGATGTGCACAGCAGAAGATGGACAGACTTGACAACAACACAACAAATATCCCCCAAAAGTGGGTTAAATTCGTTCATGACGAGGTGTGTGCATGTCAAAGAGTCTTCGTTTGCAAATATGCATTCCTTTGTGCAGATCTTATAACTGTTGTTGAAATGTCTTACAGTATGTAAGACGTGATGTGATCTTGAGTCCCAAGCTTGTGTGTTCATGGATCAGCTGTCTTCGACGTGGAACAGCATGTCGGGGGACCAGAACACCTCATCCTCCCTGTAGCTGGAGCAGCGGTGTCAGGAGCATCCTCTGACCTACTGTTCCCACTTCTCTCATCCTTACTTACCTTTACTCTTTGGGCCTCTTTGCCATATTTTGCTAATATTTTCTTCCCTCCTTCTTTGGTCTTTGCATTTACATTTACATTTTGTGCACTGACTGTATCTTAATCGCTATGTTTCCCTTTCTTGCAATTTAATGGAAATGCAGATTTTATTCAAAAATCTTGTGTGCCCTTGTTCCCTTACGGGATTGTCCTGAGCTGAAGTATTGACTTGTTACACTCTAAAAAAAAGGAAACAAGACAAGAGTCTACAGCCCTGCTAGCAGCAGACGTGAGGCTGCACTTTGGCACAACGGTGTTTCGAGCTAAATGCTAATGTCTGCACGCTAACGAGCTCAGAGTCAAAATGTTAACATGCTGATGTTTATCAGGGAATATTTAACAAGTTCACCATCTTAGTTTAACCTGTTAGCGTGCTAGCATTGCTAATTAGCGTTACAGTCGAAGTATAGCTGAATGTCATTAGTTTGGCAGATACCTGGTCGTAACCCACAGTAACGGACACGTTACATCATCACATGATGCTGGCGCTAGGTGAAAAATGAAGGGATCACCAAAGTTATTACAATTAATCCGATAAAAACCTTGAATGTCTGTTCTAAATTTCACAGCAATCCATCCAATAGTTTCTAGGTATTTCCCTCTGAACCACAAATATCAACCTCACAGTGCTACTGGAGGATGAGAGGATCAGCATAGTTATTAGGATTCATCCTCTGGGGACCATGAATGTCAGTACAAAATATTTCAGTCTGGACGAAAGTGGTGATCATGCAGCAAGCATAGCTAAAAATACAAGAAGTAAGCATTTAGCACATCATCATTGTCTCACAAATCTTCCTCCTCTCTGTTCTAGATAACTTTTACGGTACCCCGAAGCCTCCAGCCGAGCCCAGCGCTCTGCTGCTAAATGTAACAGACCAGCTGCTGCCGGGCGCCAGACCCACCTCCGAGGGCAAGAGGAAACGTAACAAGTCGGTCAGCAACATGGAAAAAGCCAGCATCGAGCCCCCCGAGGAGGAGGAGGAAGAGGAGAGACCCATCGTCAATGGCAACAGTGTTGCTGTCACCCCAGGTCAGCCCCGAAAACGACCTCCACAGACGCAGAGGCAGAGGTCGCTTGAGCCAGAAGCCTCGTCATGACAGCTGGGTTTGAGGTCACTCTGCGGGTCAGGCTGATCCGAGTTGATAGTCTTGTTTAACTCATAGCAGCCAGCTTTTCTAGCGTGGTTGCCTAGCAACAGAGACACGGTAACAGACTGCTTTTACAGGGATTTCTTGAAAAATTATTTTATGACAGATTATCACTTAATTGGATACACAAATATCTTTATGTGCAATTTAATGACCTAATATGTAAAGTGTGAGCTATAATTCACTCTCACAGTCAGCAATTACCTCTGCAGTCCAAACTGTTTATGATTGAACCATTAGTTCCGTTAGAATTTGATATCATTCATTAGGTATCATTATCGAGCACTATCTAAGCCCAGATAGCCACGGGGCATATACACATATTGCTCTCCAATTCAATAGGAGCCTGTAGGCTCTTTACAAATCAACAAGCACATTTTTATTAAGCGTTTCCTCTCACTTGTGAATCAACCCTGTGACCATTGTTATCCTCTTTGTAAATAAAAATAAAAATAAGCAGAAGTGACATTTCACACAGCACGCAACAAGGCCAAACCTCTTGAGGTTGTTTTTATTCAGAAAGTAATAGAGGAAGACATGTCTTTGTGCAGATATTTGCCTTTGACAACATTCAGAATAAGGTACCGACTAAGACACATGTGAATGTACCTTTTTATTTTGTGAATTGTATAGACAACCAAATATGAACACACACCTAAATACACATTTACACACACAGAAACCCTTTGAATGCATCCCGTGATCATTTAATAAGAGCATCATAAAAGAGGCTTTATGAGTTTGATTTTTGTGATTCCAAATCCAAAACCATGCTTTGGTCCTGTGACTTTGTAAGCTGGTTTCATAGCCTCAGGACAGCCAAGGACTCTCTCACAGGAGTCAGAACAGCACGATCCCACTTAGTGCCAGCATTTACTTTTATATATTATTGCTATTCTTTAGAGATATGTACACCCTTTAAGGAAGTGTTAAAGGTGGTGTTTTGAGAAAGGAAGTTTGGTAAAAGGATGAGATATTGGTTTTCCTACCGCAAGGAGCTCAAACAAGGTAGGATTATTAATTTGCGAGAGAAAAATGTACATGCAGACGTATCATCCTGTATAATATCCTAATGTATCCTGTACAATAATTATGGTAATAAACATTTTTTTATTTGGCATCTTTCTTAATGTTTACAAAGAGCTTAACATCATGAGAAGAAAGAAATATAAGACAGAAATTCGATAAAAGCAAGATAATACTGTAAATGTAAACACATAAGATGTAACAATAATTCAAATTTATATGCAATATACAGCAACTTGTGTTTCCAAACTGCTATATGATATAAAAAGAAAATATGTACAAAAATATTTTAAACACAAGATTTGCTTTAAGTATAGAAATAAATCATAAAATGGTTATGTAACAGTAAGAAAAAATCTTTATATACAGTATATGACACTGTTCTTTATAGGAAAATTTAAATCCAGGAAATTATACTGTAAATGAAAAAATCCAAGATAAATGTAATTTACATTTAGTAAAAGAAATGTTGCTTAAATCCACAAGAAAGATTTCATAAAAGCCAATGTATGTTATGTGTGAGGTGAAGATTAAAAGAAGACAACGACCTTTGGGGTATTTCAAAGCTTGCGGTCAAGACCCGTTTAGGAATGGCTGCTGGGGCTTCATGTGAGGATCTCAGCTAGCACAGAAAAGAGTTAAAACTCCTTTAATTTTGCTAGCGATAGATCCCAGTGTCCAGTTGTTATGTCCGTTTACGCTAAATGACGCAGACACTGAATGTACGTACCCGTGTGAGCTGAGAGAAAAGGCAGGGACAGGAAACATCTCTAACTGATTCCCATCGGCGGCGTTGAGCTGCTCGATAACTTGAGGCTCTGCGCTGTGCAGTGAGCCATGTTGGATGTTAAAGTGGGCTGCTGGGCTCAGCTCAGGAGGAGTTTCGTCTCTGTAGATGGACAGAGTGTGGGCTGACCGGCAGGACTGAAGGGGAATCAATAGAGCACAGCAGGCTCTGTGATCTAAGCAGATTGCTACCTCGCTCTTTCCCTCCCATAGATTATCTCTGAAACCCCTGCTCTCATTTGTCCCCCTCTCCACTTCCCCCCCACCAGCTCTTCTCTCGGGAGCACACACTTTCTGTTTTTTGCCATACACACCTTTTCGCTCTGTCTCTCCCTCTGACACATTCACACACTGCCACAACTCAAACTAGGGCATCACAGCCAGCTTGTCTCTCAATCTCTATTGTCTCTCCTGCTTTATTCGTCTTTCTGCCTTGTTAACCTCAATCATTCCCTCTCCCGCCTTCACCCCTCTTCCCCGAGTCACCGACTTTTCCTCACCTTTTTCTAATCGTTCTTTCGTTCTTTTTATTTTTTTGTCTCCACCCTAACCCCCGACTCTCAATCTATCTCTTCTCCCTGCCTCCTACGTCTCCTGTTCCTCGCTCCACCTCTCTTGCCTTTCACGCTCCTCATCCCCCTCTCCTCCCTGAACGATAATGTCGTGCCTGACTCATCTTGCCCTGTTGTCACCACAGAGTCGAGCGAACATGAGGACAAGAGCACAGACGCTTCGGGGGACGTCGCCCCACAGAGCAACCCGGCAGAGGCCCCAACGGAGGCGCCCAAAGACGACGGACTGTCCCCGAAAATTACAGTCCCCAAACCAGAGGAAAACGACGAGCTAGGGCCACTGCCGGACAACTGGGAGATGGCATACACAGAGAAAGGAGAGGTCTACTTCATAGAGTAAGTGTCATGGTTACAGCCAACCCTGATCCAGGACTGTCATTCTGTGTATCGCTGATGAAACCTGGATGTTTCAGTCACTCAGGTGTCCAGAACACTCAGTGCAGAACTGTTGGAGGCAGCAGAACAAGCTGCAAGCACAACAATGACATTATCATCTTATAAAGTTCATATGGTGAAAATGTTAGCAAGCAGTTGCCTGTTCATGCATCCAGCAGACAAACGGCAACATTAGCATTCATTCAAGTCCAATATAATCTCCTCTTTTAGCTTTGCTTTTTATCTCTGTTAACTCTGGATGGGAGTATGTTGCTGTGTCTTGCTGATAAATGCTCCACTACGCTCGCTTTGTCTGTCCACCATTTGGTGCTCAGGAAGTGTACTGCGGATTTTTTCTTTTTGTTAATAAAGTTGCAGGCCTTAAAGGCAAAACAGTGAGCTTGAAGGAGCTAACACAGTCTTTAAAGGTGGGGGAAACTGCAGAGTTTGGTTCATCACTAAGAGCGACCCCTTTCATTTGACCCATTGTTAATTTACAAGTATTGATTAGTGCAGCTTCAAAGTAGCAAGGAAAGAATGGCTTCTGGTGGTGTGAAGTAACAAACAAAAGATTTACTCCCGCAGACAAAGGCGTCTTCCATTAAATTAAGATTTATTGTAGCAATAATACTGATTAAACAGGGGCTGTGAAGAAACCCAACACCACCTTTGATTTTTAAAGGTGCCCTATGGAGTTTCCTTGTGAACAAATAAAGTTTCTGTTATGCATTCAGTGTTACTCACTTAAGCGAATTGTGTGTGTCCTTGAGGTCTAACAAATGTGTTTGGGGAAAGAATTTGGAACCTGCATTGTTTACATTCTACAGTTTTTCTTCTCTGCCTTTGCCGGCGACTGGCTCCGCGTTGCTGCCACCTGTAGATCAGTGCAATGCTGTTAAACCATCGGCAGGAATGTGTGTGAATATATAATGTGCATCAACCCGAGTGCTTTGCTTGTACGCGATAGCAAAACAAAACAGGCACCCACCCATAGGAACATTGCACCTTAAAAGCCGCCAGTAGCCGGAAACACCACGGGGAACCTTTAAATAAAAGATGTCTAACTCTGTGTCCAGCTCCTGTCAGGAGCCTAGTTTGTAACTGAGAAGAAAAAAAACGCCTTAACCTTGTACTCAAAACACGTACAAGTATAAAAAGAAGCAGCCCCCTGTGGGTGCTCGCTTACATGCAGCCTGAAGAGGCATGTTGCAGCCTGTAGAGATCATTTCCCTACCATACACTACGTTTGTGTTTTCATTCTCGCACAACACAATTAAATTGAGCCTGACTGACAAGATTAGGGCTAGGTAGCATCTGAATTTACTTCTGTATATTCACCACATAAACACACACACACACACACACAGACCATAATTGATGCTTGGTGGTTTAATGAGCTTTAGAGGGCCCCAGAAATACCTTGCTACACAGAACCCTGTTGCACAAGCTCTAAAGTTGAATTCATTGGGGTTGTTGGCTTTTTACAGCTGCAGTAAAACCATGGAGGTGAGTCTTCCTTACACCAGAATAATGGCGTTGCTGTAGTGGTGGTGAGGGTATTATTTGTGCACGCATGTGGACATCGGTTCTTGTATAGCATCAACTAATGTAGCCATAACAGGAATTGATTCTGCTATTACAAAAGATTTTATTGCAGCGATAGATAAGTTAACTCATTATGCTAAATTTCAACACAGCACTGATTAAATCCCAGCGCGATTGAGCACAACATAAACTGCTAGAAGCTGCACGGCAACACCAGACTAAGAAATGAGAGGGCGGTGAGGCAGTTGTCATCCAGCCAGACACATGTTGCGTCTTCATCTCTATTTGCCACACAGGCAGACTTTAAATTCCCTCCACTGGAGACGACTCACCATATGTCTCCTCCTCCAAACAGAGAAACCTCACTCTCCCACATCCATCAAGCACATTACACAACTAATGCAGTTAGCCCACTGAATTTGTGGATTCAAGTTTTTGTTTTTTTGTTGTCTGGGCGTATGTGATGCCGTGCCAAAGTGATTGCGGTTGCCAAGAGGATGCTTGCCTTTGATTGGCCTCCATATGAGATCAATTTGTTTACCTACAGCTCTTGAAGTGAGCAGAGGAATAGGAGCAGGGAGATGGAGGTGGAAGGGAAATAAAGTGAGACGGTTTTAAAAATAGTAAAGATTGGGGGGGGGAACGAAAGGTGAGAGGGAGGACAACAAAGAGTAGTACATGTTTTACACTAAAAATAGTAATAGATGGCAATAGAAGAAAGGAAGGAAGAGCAAGGAAAAGAGTGAAATGCGTTGGAGGAAGAGAGGAGGAAAAGGGGGGAAGGAGAAATGAGGAGTGTAAAACAGACTTTACCTTACCGTGAACTGCACTTTATTTGGCTCTGTATTTGGTGTGAGCCCTAATCTCCCACTTTTATCTAACATAGAAGAGCTGTCTCAGTGTTTAGGGACGTCGTTGTCTGCATGTCGGTCCACCACTTTGGTTCAGACTGAAATATCTCACTTATCTTATATATATATATATATTATATATGACTTATCGTAACAGCATGGTGCCACCACCAGGTTGATATTTTTGGTTTTGAGTGAAATGTCTTAAAATGTGACATTTGGTTCAGTCATCATGAATTGGAATAATTTTGGTGATCATTTTACTTTTCCTTTTGTGCCATCTGGTCAAAATGTCAATTTGTCAAATTCGTTGGTTTATGACCAAATACCTGCAAAACTAATGACTGATGACCTCCCATCAATGTCAGTTATACTGTGTGTTTACTGCTTATTACCTATACTAGCATTGCCATTATGAATATGTTAGCATATAACACAAGTATACCCTTGCAGAGCTATTAGCATGGCTGTATATGCTAATTGCTGTTTCTCTTCATATCTTATTTTTTGCTGCATTATCAATATTTGTTATGTTTACAATGACTTACTGACCCTGTTTAATGTGAAAGGTGTGTGTGACATGATGAGAGACGGAGACCGATCTGTCGTGGTGCACTCAGGTGCGGGTAGTGAAGACGCGACAACAAAAGGTTTAACTTTAAACGTACTCTATTTTAGAGCCAGGGTTTACAAAAGTTGTTAACTCAGAACATCAAAAACCGAAACAAACGAACTTCCTCATTCCAACAGTCCTGCAGTCTCTCTTCAGCTGCCAGATCCCTCACTCT
Source organism: Gadopsis marmoratus (assembly GCA_036023855.1). NCBI lineage: Eukaryota > Metazoa > Chordata > Actinopteri > Centrarchiformes > Percichthyidae > Gadopsis > Gadopsis marmoratus. The sequence continues at coordinate 40,776 of JAVQJF010119832.1, forward strand.
CTGTCCCGACACGTCGTCTTTTCTCTTTAACTTCCTCTCAGTGATCGGTTCATTCGGTTCATTCGGTTTCGGCTGGGCGACCGACGCCCAGCTGCTCGTCGGTAGTGTGGTTCTGTTCACTGTCACTATGTATTACAACACAGATAAATAGTAAAATAGTCTAAATTAGATTTTGCCGTCTTCGGGGGGTCCGAGACCCCCTGTATATCGCACACGGTGTCCCCTGCCCTACCCCTCCCTACTGTCATCATGAAGGGAGGCCATTGTGGCTCCAGAGCTTCAGAAGAGCTGCAGAGATGCATCGCGTTTGCCTGGTACACCATCATATCTGATCTAGATCCAGCTCTCTGCCTGAGGCTCTGGATGAATCTGCCAAACCCACAGCTGTTCCCCTCCATCACTCCCTCAGTCAGCCCTCTATCCCTTTCTGCCCCTTCTCCTCCCCTCTCCTGCCTGCTAAGTAAGCAAATTAAAAGTATCGATTGCCATTTTGTTAACCTAACGCTTTTTTTTATTCTCCCCTCGTCTCTCCCATCACCTTTTTCGAGGCAGGCACACGAGGGAGTCTCATCTTTCCTCTCTGAAATGATTCTCCGGCTGTATTAAGAATCCACCAACCTCCTTCTCTCTTTCTGCCAAGTCTCCTCTCTCTCGTCATCTATCACACTCCCTCTCACTCTCCCTCTCTGTCGTCTCTTTACAGCCACAACACCAAGACAACATCGTGGCTGGACCCAAGGCTAGCCAAGAAGGCAAAGCCGCCCGAGGAATGCAAAGAGGATGGTGAGTACAGCGCGTCTATCTTCTATTTTTCCTTCCCGTCAGATTTTTTGCTCCTCATGTTCAATCATATTAATTACACAACTTCCCCACAGCATTCATTTTAGGTTTAAACCGTGCCTGTTGATCTGACGAGATGCATGGCGAGATGATTTCATTTTGAGACTTTTATTTTTTTTACTTCTTATAAAAAAAATATGTTATGTTGGTACAATGTTGGGGTGTGTGTCGCTGTGGATAGGAAGCCCCGTGATATGTGTGTTTAAAGCCCAGGTCCAGAGAGACTGGAGGTTACAAAGACTTCTTTATTCTCAGCTGAGAGATGTGGAGTGTCCTTCACCCGCCCACACACGACAAACACACACCAAAAAGAAAGGAGAAGGATGAATGTTAATGCAGCGAGCGGTTATAGGCAAGCATACATATATATATATATATACGAGTGTGTCATCTATCTCTTTTGCCCTCACTTTCCTGCCCCACTTCCCCCATTCGTCTTTCCTTTATGTTTGCGACTGACAGGGGATTTATCGCCCCAGTTATAGACAGGGAGGTGGTGGAGCTGAGAAGAAGGACTGGATTTGGGGATGGACAGAGACAACAAATTAGGACTGACAGTCGCTTCTTTTGAGTGTGTGTCCGTGAGAGTGTTTTGCTATATGTTCGCAGCCGGAGGGTGTGGGTGTTTGTGTGCATATTCCTGGTAAACGCGTAACCACAAGGATAGAGTTTCTCTAAAAATACATTTGGCACTCAGACACATGCACATGCAGACAGAGAGACAAGCAAACAAGTGTTTTCAAATAGTGTTTCCTTTGACTTGCCTTGTGTGCTAGTTGTGCGGGGCTTTAGGACAGTGTGGTGAGTAGGGCTGCAACAAATTACTGTTTTTATCAGATGACAAAATGGTGAGAAATGGCAATCACAAGTTCCCAGACCCAAAGGTGGTGCCACCAATCTACCCTCTGGATGGATTGTCAACTTTGGTGATCCCCTGACTTCTCATGTAGTGCCAAAATCGGGTCCAATTTTATAACCAAATACCTGCAAATTCATCAGATTCAGCTGTATTTTGTGTTTAGTGGCTAATCAGCGTATGTTAGCATGCTATCACACCAAACGTGGTCAATATGGCAAATCCTATAAACATCAGCATGTTAGCATTTGTCATTGTGAGCATGTTAGAATGCTCATGTTAGCATTTAGCTCAAAGTACCACTGTGCCCTTGTGCAGCCTCACAGAGGCTAGCATGACTGCATACTCTTAGCCTCGTTGCATTTATCAAATTAACTAATCATTGGTGATTACCGGGAAGGTCAATCATTTCAACAGGAAAGAATGCCAGCGTCTAACGTAGAGAACTTTAGAAGGCAACTTACTTAATAATATCTGAACCGTCAGAAATTCCTGTACACATTTGCTGCCTTGAGCAGGATAAAACAAATGTTAAGTGGTATTTGCAGTTTCTGTTTGACTGCGGCAAGACAGAGTGAGGAACGGTTCCTGCTCTGAAAACATTTGCACGGTGTGTGGTGGCATTAAACACGGGGACTGCTTCCTGTTGACACATCGTCTGTCGCGTCCTTCCAAAAGAATTACCTTCCCGATGTTGCGTTTTATTCAAAAGACTGAATCTCCCCTTTCCCTGTCGGTCTCTAGACATTAAGGGGAGAAAGATCTCCAGCATGATGAAATGACACAGAAACAACGACAGAGAGAGAATTAGGCAGAAGGTGATTGCGCTTTTATCTCGAGCACTTCCAATCTTATTTATCCACCAAGGATCCTCCACAAGAGGAGATGTGCTGATATTTGCGAGGATTGTTATTGATCTGATTGGGCGACTAATCCAGTTAGTCCCATCTGAAGGGAAGGCAGGGCTTAATGGTGGTTGCATGTCTGCAAGTGAGTAGACACACATTACGATTGTTGGGCCAATAGATGGTTATAATTCGGGTGTGGCTTATTGGACCACCATGGACCATCACATTCTGGTTCAGCTGGTGTTGACAGACTGGAAAGAGTATAATTCAGTGGAGTCTCAGGATTCTGACAATTGCAGCAAAAATAAACAGAAACCATTTTTTGCCTCGCCGGTGTGCGAGGCTCGAAGGACGGCAATGTCAATCAGTCAGCCTGTTGGGCCTCCACTTTGGTCCAGACTAACATATATCTCATGGACTACCAAGAGGTATGTGCACACATTCATGTTCCAGACGAACTGTGACAATCCCTTAACTTTGCTTAAAATATTTACGAACTGCAAAGCCAATGACTTTCCCATCAACGTCAGTTCTAGTTTGTATTAGCAACTGTTAGCATGCCAACGTTCTAAACTAAGATGGAGAACGCGGTAAACATTACACGGTGCTAAAACCAGCATGTTAGCATTGGTATTGTGCGCACGCGAGCGCGCTGATGTTAGCATTTAGCTCCAAGCGCAGCCGTGTCTAAGCACAGTCTCCCAGAGCGGCTAGCGTGGCTGTGAATTATTGGTTTTGTTGAGGGATGCCTGTTTCTGATTTGCAAGATTTCCTGTTCTCGCAGAAATGTAGGGGTTTGTTTGTGACACAACTAATCATAGTCTGCCTGTCACTCAGCGTGATGGCCTCTGTTTACTCGGTTGTTCAGTATGTGCTTCTCTTTGACTGTCGGGACTAAAAGGTGTCTGTATGTGGGGGGGAAATACTCAATACGAGTGGGCTTTTGCAGAGTGTGTTACCAGTCTGAGGGGTTTGTGTACGCTGCCGTGTGAGAGGTGTGTTGTTCACAGCCACCCCTGAGAGCTGAGCTCAGTTAGGGGGAGAAAAGCTGCCTCTGTAAATTTGGTATTGATTGGTGGAAAAGGTAGATGTGTGTGTCTGGGTTTGGGCCTGAGCCATGCTCGGATAAGCACTAACAGGATTGCGGGGTGGAGTCTGTGAGCTGTGACGGGACAATACCACAAAATACTCCACTAAAAATAAAAATCCTACAAGCAGAAATGTACTTTTAACTACATAAGTATTATCAGAAAAATGTCTGTAAGTATTACATTTAGGTGATTTCTATCAGTTGTGACACCGTTGTGCTCAGACGTCAAAAAGTAAAGCCTTAATTCACATTGACTGTGTTAAAACTGTGTGCAAGTTCAGCAGGTTAAAGCGGAACCAGGAAGTTGTGGGGAGTAGAAAAGCACAATATTTCTCTCTGAATTGTAGTGGAATAGAAGTTTAAAGTAGCGTGAAATGGAAATACTCAAGTAAAGTACCTCAGAACTGTACTTAAGGGCTGTAGTCGAGTAAATGTTTCCACAGCTGGTAAACACAACTTTTTCTCTCTCAAGCTTAAAGTCAGTCGGAACACGTGCAACCGGATTCTGTCGAAATATGCAGAGAAATACGTGCTCGGTTTAGCGCGCTCATCCCGGCGTGTTTTGAAGGAGCGTCAGCAGTGAAGGCAGAGCCGCTCACATCACAGACACCTTGTAGTTACATAACTCACTCTATATTTCTCTCTATTTCTGCCTCCATCTTTCTCACCTCCTCTCTCTACCTCCATATCCATCTCTGTCGCCATCCCTCCCTCCTGTCCTGTCCCCTCTTTTTGTTTTGGTAGACGAAAAGAACAAGGACGACGCTGTTTGCTTTTATTCCCCCCACCCACTAAAAGTTGGTCGTTATGGTTTTTGGGGGGGGGGGGTTGTGCTTTCTTCCTGTCCTGTCAAATATTTGTTGGATGGGGAAAAAAGACAACCGAGCGGGCCCCTCTGTTGTCTCACTTGGTGCTTTACTTATTCACTTCTCACCTCGGGTATGCCAACGCATAGCAGGTAGCGAGAATCCCCCCTGACAAGTGAATTCAAATCAGACAAAACTGTGAGACGTTTCTCGTCACTCTTGCAGCGTGTTTCATCAGACGGCAGCGTGTCCTATCCGTAAAAGCTAAGCACATACAACACCGGATGTACAGTATAGGAGTGAGCGTAGACACAGAGAAGGATTACGACTTCGATAATGCCCAGGTTTGAAGGATTTTAATCGTATTAGAGCGCTTCTTTGTCTTTCGCCTCTACGTGTCCCAGCAGACTTCACTCGTGTGCAAACAGACCGCACCAAACCCAGACATGTAATTTCATTCCGGTCGTGTGAGAAGCATCACGGGCAAAAAAACAAAGTTATTATCGTCTCACACTGGCTCGGATGGGGCTCGCACTCTCTTCTCGTCATCTCTTCAGGGGGAAATAGCAAGGCTTCTGCTCATTTTTCCTATCTGCAGTTTAAAAAAAAAAAGCCATCCTGTGTGTGTGTGTGTGTTTTTTTATGCTCTTCCGATACTTCATCACTTATGTCCAGATGGATGCCACGAGGCAAAGCTCCTCCAGTCTGGGAAATGTCATCTCTGCTGTTCACTCTGCTGTTGTCCTTTTTAGCCGGCTCAGTGGGACCTTAGAGATTTCTGTTGGATGCGGGAAGTTTTTTTTTTTTAGGGGACACTGAATGTGAGCACACACTTTTTCCACGGTGTGTGCAGTCCTACAGGTGAGTTATTATAGACGGAGAGAGCCGCGGCGCCCTCCTTCACCTTGAGACTCCTGCAGCAGTCGCGAGCGGAGTGGCGGGCAGGGGAGGGGCAGGCGTAGCTGTCTGCAGAATGATTGATGGGTGTATTTTGAGAGCATCCCCAGCAGAGCATGCCTGAGGCCTGGAGATTGGAAGGAGGATTCAAAACACTGTGTGGCAGGTGTGTGACGTGTGCATACTGAATTAGCTGTCAGTGTGTGTGTGTGCGTGTGTGTGTGTGTGTGTGTGTGTGTGTGCTCACGTATATCAGCTACAATGTAGTTTTTTAACCAGCATCCAAGCCAGCTGAGTTAAGCTTGGCAATAAATCAATATAACATCAAGATCATGATATAGTAAGACTGAGGGACGTGTAGGACTGAGACATCATAATGTCAAGATATCTTAAATGTGTTTTTCTTAATGTCAACAAATCCCCTGGAAGAAAAATAGTTAACTAAATAGATAATTGATGCTACTACTGAGTATTGTTTTGATACTGTAGCTTATGTCTCTGTGCCACAGACACTATTTAAAAAACATGCCCTGGGTGACATGGTCCTTCATTAAAGGGAGCACTATAATTTATTTTTGAGTCAATCCCACGTACACCATCCTGCTGCCAGAAATTCCCACAAGAGCACTAAGTATGTATTAATCCACAGCTACAAATAGTCCCTGTTTGTTTGAGTAATGTTTCCTACAAACTACAGTGCCCAGCTGTTTTAGGAAACTAGTGAGCCTGTACAACTTCAGTAGGAATGAATGGGCTTGGTTCTGAGTGCGGTGTTTCATGTTGTCTAAATGTAAAATGTAAAAACCATAGATTGTCGCCAGCCTTACCTCCACTGGTTTGAGTTTGAGTGTTCTTGCTCCGAAAAAAAGGAACAATGAGTCATTCTACTTGTTTGAGTTTCACATTACACATTATTTTCAAAGTGTTTCCTAAAGCACCAAAAGCTATGCCTAGTTTTTGTAGTTTATATATTGATCTAAGTATTTGTTTTAAAATACCACAATTTGGGGATTTTTCAATATTGCAGTCATTACAGTCTTACAGTTATTTCCATCTGGTTATGTTATTTGCAACCTGTTTGTCAAATGAATTTCCAGAAAATGTATCACAATGTTTGTATTTAAAGATGCTCATTATCTCCCAGAGCACAAGTGGAAGTATTCAAACATGTCCAACCAAAAGTCCAAACCCTCAAAATATAAATTTTACTGTCATAAAAACCAAAGGCCACCTGCAAATATTCACATCTGAAAAGCTAAAATCTTGATTTCTTTGTCAAATTAGTTTGACAAATGACTCTAAAATTACTTTAAAGATTTACTTGATTCAAAGTTGTTGTTGTCGATTGACTAATCAACTCTAACACAAATACTGTACACACACCATGTGTTATAAGATTTCATCCATATTTTGCGAGACAATTTGACATTAAGCAAAACAGAATCATCTAATTGTTATTGGTCCAATGTTTGACTCATATGTCAGGCTTTGTTACATTTGTATTTGTCGGTTTGGATTCTAATTTAGTTAGAAATTAGTTGAATCGAATTGACCTTAATACATGTTTTTAGCTAATCAACAGCATCCAGGCGGCTTTTATAAAACAAGCCACTTTACGTAATTATCCTATTTAACACCTAACAAAAGGGCCTCACAAAGTAGCATTTCCTCTGCTCCACTCCTGTCCCCACAGGGACGAGGACAGGGCTTAGTAGAGTAATATTGCAGATGGAGAGTAGAAGGGGAGAAAGCATGTGTGTTTTCCTGTGCAGCTGTAAGTGTTTTTCACGTAGAGCTAGCCAAATAAACCAGAACTTTGGAGGTGAAAGAGGAGGGAATAGTGCCAGGTCACAGTTCAGTACGTCTCCTTCTGTCCCTGGAATGTCCTGATAAGCTTCAAGCTTGCGAGTTCTGTTTTTTTTTTTTCCCTCTCATTGTTATTCTGCCACTTAACTATTGCCTGCTCGCTCTGAGACAGCGACCAGTGGGACTCTGCAGTGGTTAGGAATGTAAGGACATGCATGTCTCCACAGCACAGGTGCATTTAACAGGAAAACAAGTTGTGGAAAAACAGTAGCTCATTGAAATGGAGCATTATACACCGGAGGTGAACGCTGTTGCCAGCTAGCGACGAAATTAACTGATTTGTTGTCAAAGCCATGGCTGTTGCATTGGCTTTTTCCTGTCACAGTGGAGATGTTGGTTGTTAATCATCTTCTAAAAGACTTGAATCAAGAATCTTTTTGCTAATTAATGGAGAGAAAAAACAGGTGCTCGTGGTTAATGTCGGCTGGTCCGTGATGTGAAAAAGCTGTATGTCAGTTAAATCTCAGTGCATCAATCTGTGTCAGACGCCGTCCCAGCCTGTGCAGCTTTATATATACTCTAAGCAGATATTCTGCCGTATGACAGGCTGACAGCGATTACTGTGACTGAGCTTAAGTGCACTTAGCGTGTCCTTAGCATGTTGATTATGTAGTTGCTGAGCATGTGTCACATCATGTCAAATCCAAGGCATTGCCAGAACTCTTTTCAAACAAGACAAGTCATAAGTCTGCAGGAGTAAACTACAAGTGAGCTTCATTGCGCATGCCTAATAAATAGATATTTATAGGTACAATGTCTGCCTGCCCATGTCTATTTTTAATTGTTTTATTGTTCCATGAGCTGCATGTCTTTGTTTTCAAGTTTCAGGTCAAGACTTGCGTAATGGCCCCTCTGTCCCAGGAAAATAGAAGAAACTTTCTCCGCCAAGTCATGTTTATCGATCTACAAGCTCCGAAATACTGCATTCATTGATTGTTCTTTTGATTGTGACGGGCAGGATAGTGATTGTCAGTACAAAATCTGGAAAATGTTTCTCTTGCTGACGGGAGAGGGAACCGAGTATGTATGAATCATAGGTTATCCTGGTTGAGGAAATACTGAGGCAGAGTTCTGTTCATCAACACTTTCAGGTGCTCTGAAAATATAATTTCTGTGTCACAATCAGTCATTTTAGCTCCGTTCATATGTTGTTCGTGGTTCCTGAGAAAAGCAATAATAGCGGTGAGAATAAAGATAGAAGACAGCGTCATCAAGCACTTTGTTGTGTTTACCTGTTGAAGTTGTTGGATCTATCAGAAAGTTAGCTGAGGTTTCCACCTGTAAACTTTCTGCTGATCTTCACAGTGGACCTGGAACCCTGGATAATCTTAAAATAAATGGCTTCATATTTCTGCAAACACCGCTATTTATCACTTTGAACATGGTGGGAATTGAATTCACAGGTGGTCCAAGTGTATTAATGTTCAGTTGGGCAAGCGGGCAGCACATTCTGTCCCCGCTACAGAAACATATAATGCCTACATTTAATACCTTTTTTCACCTAGTGAGGTCTGCTGGCTTTATCTTCATAACAGCTCCGTACTAGCAAGATCAAACAGAACAAATAATAAATTAGCTATATTCCCGAAAACAATGCTGATGCAATTTTTCCATTTAGTTCTTTTGTCGAATTCAACACCTTATGAAGTTTGTTTTGCTTTGAGACAGAATAAGCCAAACGTATCAGAATCACCGCGGCCTGGAGATCTAGCCCTGCTAGCAGCGTGGCTCTGTGGATTTCAATGTCAGTCAGATGGATTATTGGATGGATTACCACGACGTTTGGTGCACACAACATGTCCGCCTCAAGATGAATTGTAATCACTGTGGTGATGCCCTGATCTTTCATCTAGCGCCATCATCAGGTTATAATTTTACCTGATTTATCAGTGATTTTCTACATCAGCGTCTGTGGAGTACTACTGCATATGTGAGAAAAGGTTGTGTAAAGCCTTTTGTGGCTCCAGAGGGAGCTGCGTGGAGTCTGATAAATCGCATCAAGTGACTTGTAGTTTGAAGACATGTTTAGAAATTGAACAAATCTGGGGTGAGGAGTTAGAAAGAAGTGACCTTACCAGACCTCTGTAGCCCGCCCCTCTTCTCTGTTTGAGGCTGGCTGTTGGAGGCCGCTACTAGCGTAACGCACCCAAATCTCCTGCCCAACTTTCAGCAGTGAAGTTGAATTGTGGGTAATGTAGGCACCAGGACAAGGAAGAAGAATGCATAGAGTAAAAAAAAACTATCTAATTGTGCTGCTAAAACAGTGTTGTGCTCTGTTAAGTAATAAATGTTTTGGAAATCTGACTTTACTTAAGATATTCTACAAAGGTTTAATCAAAGAAGAAGCGATCAGCCTGTGTGCATTCTCTCTTCAGATCCATGGAAACGTTGAGCAGTGATCGAAGAATGTCTCGAATTGAATTTGTACCTCCTTAAGGTCATTTTGTGTTATGAGATATCAAAGTTATAGTTTTTGTTGCTTAAATATATATCTGTGAATTCAATGACAGTTCAGACAGGAAATTCAGATAAATAAAGCCAGTAGTATAACTTTGTCACATTATCTTTGTCTCCGGTGGCATTTCAGAGACTTTCCAGCTTAGCTTCCAGTCTGAGGTTTAGATAATTGCAGTTGGACTGTACTTACAAAGAATGGGCTCTGCAGTAGGTGAGTCTGAACCACTGCTCACAACAGCAGCATGCTGTACTCCCATTTATTTGTTCAGAAGCCTTTATGTTGTATATTTCATTGGAGTGCGCTGCTAATTGTGTGTTCCCAAATCTGTGTTCCTAAAAATAACACCGTGGCCCGTATTGACCAGTAGAAACTTTCATCAGTCACTCACTGCTCGAATGTGCGCCGGATTCAAAGGTGACATGATAAATGAAGCCCAGTACAGAGCAGCATTCAGCTGGAAAGGACTTTTAATTTTTTTGACTACAAAAGGCCTGAAGGCACGGAAAATGATTCGGTTCAGCTCCTCAAAAGATGGAAGAAAAGAGAGAATGAAGAAAGGCAACAGGACTTGGGTAAATCCCTACGGTGTCTGTGGGCTGTGTGGTTTGTCACCCTGTTCCTCAGACCAAATGATAAAAAGCAGAATAAAAAATGCACACGCTTGTGAGCATAGAACTTCAATAAAGGCCTTTTCTGTGAGAAAGTTAGCTGAGAGGATTCTTCAGCAAGGACGAAGTGGAGATGGAAACCAAGAAGAAGAAGGGCAAGTAAGGTGAAAAATAAAGATATTATTGAGTGATATTGGGTGAGAGAAAGCTTGGGGAAGATGCCAGGATGCCTCCTGCTGGTGGTAAGTGGCCCTCCACCTGTGACTGCAGGATGGATGTTGTGGCTTGACTAGAGATCGCAAACCTTTTTCCCGGTCGCTTCGTGGCTCCACCATAAGAGCTCCTGCCTGAAAATTTCACACCAGCTTGACATTTCCTTCCTGGATGCATGCAGCATGGCAGTGATAAGCAGTGCTGGCTTTATATGGCGCACACACACACACACACACACACACACACACACACTCTCTCTCCTTGTCCTGGAGAGTAAGTGCTCCATTGCAGGCTGCTGACAGAGAGGTTATAGACGGCCAAACAAAAGAGAACAAGCAACGACACAATCCTCCTAACTTCAGCATTTGTCAGCGTATTGCTCAGCGAAAGTAGCAGCATTTCAGCGCGTGTGTGTGTGTGTGTGAGGCGTCGCAGCCGTGACACCACATGAACACCGTAAAACGATCTAACATCAGCTGAATAGTGGCCACAAGTAACAATCAAAGGATGATGGTAAACTCTGAAACAGAGTCACGGTAGCAGGAGAGAAGGTTAATAAAGTTCATGGTAAGACTCCAGTACATAACGATATACTGTATTATGTTAAGTTTGCAAACATTAGCTAACATTAGCCACATAAGCTGGTAGTCATTCCAGACCTAGATCAGCATTTCTAATAACATTGCATTCGCCAAGTTAAAAGAATAGTTTGACATTTTGGGAAACCATTAACTAGAGGTAGATGCGAGATCACTTTGGGTGCACTCATTTTTGGTTTTACCTCCAAAGAAAGTGGATTGGATAATCTGTTTGTCCTGTTTACAATCTGAGAATCTGACCACTTCAGCGTTTGATTTGATGAGTACAGGGCAGAAATGACATTCAAAAGTATCAAAATAAGACCCAGATTGTAATAATGATGAATTCTAAGTAGCTTGTGTGCATTTTTGGTTTGTAGAGTCCGTCTTCCCTTCTCCCTGCGCCTGAAAGCAGAGACATTTCTGGCCTCCTGCAGCTCCTCATGTGGACATTTTAATAGAAAGGTTTTTCATCGGAACACTAGTGAGCTATACGACAGCCCTCTGATCTCCTGTATTTGTGTGTGCGCGCATATGAAAAGTGATCGAAAGGGTTTGTGTGTGTGTGTAAAGTAAGTAACGTAATGTGCGTGTGTGCGCATTTGTGTTTGTGTGTGGCGGCCAGTAAAGGTGAGAACATGAAACACTCTCTTTCATATTTAATGAGTGGACATGGGGATAAGGAATGTTGCGGTGTTCGCAGGAGGTATTCCCGTGGGCTGTCAACCTCGCAGCACTCAGCTATATCACTCGCAACTGTGTGTGTGTGTGTGTGTGTGGTGAGTTTGCATTTTAGCGAGGGTTCAGGTGATACATAGTGCATCCTACTGAAACTTTAATAAGTTGTTTTGAGGGGATGGGGCAGGGGTTCAGAGAAGCATATGGCACGAGCACTGCACCAGCACTGTTTTGATATTCGCGCTCTGTGTGGGAGGACTGGGAGGGATGGGAGTATGCTCAGCAATCTACTGAGCCTGTTAACTAGGCCAAGCAGTAATAATAACTGTATTGCAATGACCATACAGTATATTATTTCCTTGGTGTATGGATGTGTGTGTGTGTGTGTTGCAGCCGTGCCCTCGACCAGCCACGTGGTCCTCAAGAGTCCTTGCTTTGGCTTTAGCACTCCCTCTGGTTGCTTTCCTTCCTGATTAGAAAGCATTTTCTCTGCTGTTATCTCCGCTCTCATCCTGATTAACTTTTGCATTGTCGCTAACCCCAGCTGGGCTGATTCTAAGCTGCGCTGCACTGGAACACACTGTAACCGGAGCTCCGTTCTAGATTCAGCGTAGATGCTGTTTCAGCAGGAGCCTCCAACACTGTGTACCCAACTCTGTTTTGAATGATCGTGCCATTATGCTAAAACACCGTCTCCATTTCGGAATATGCGCTAAATGCTCTTTGCTCATATCCTGGAAAGCAAACGGGGAACTCTTTCTAGACAATAGCCGTGTTCCGTCAGTGAGCTGTGTGCAAAGGAAACAGGAGAGGAAAGTCCTGTCCAGATTGACTGATATGTGTCAGGGGTTTGAGGGAGATCAGCTGTGATCACTGGGAACAAAGGCAGCATATCCTGCAGTCCTGTCCACATACAGAAAGAGGCTGAGAGAGCAGAAATATCTATGACTCTGCATTCATACTGTGCTATTGAAATGTTTGACCTCTTCAGAAATGCCACTGTAAAGCTACTATATTTACTGTATCTAAGCAGGTATTTTTTTAGCAGCGTGGCTCTGTGGTTGGCAATGTCGGTCTGTCGGCCCACCACTTTGATCCGGAGTGCCATTCATGGTTCCCAGAGGATGAAAAGACTTTAGAGATCCCCTGACTTTTCCTGTAGCGCCACCGGCATTTGTGGCTCTTTTATCCAGCTCCACTATCGGGTCAAAATTTCCGTTTGCTCATTGCTCTGGTTTATGACCAAATATTCAGTCGTACGTTGTGTTTAGTGCCAGTCAGCACACGCTGGCTTGCTAACAGGCTAAACTACTGTTAATGCTACCGTAAGTATTACCTGGTAACCTCAGAATGTTTGCATGGTCACTGTGAGGCTCTATTGGAACGAACACAAACGGTAAACATTAGTGTGTGATGTAATCTGGTGTGTCAGATTAATGTCATTTTATCAAGTACTTCCTTGGTAAATTTGTGTGGAGGATTTGCAGCATGACTGCGAATGAATGTAACGTTTGGACGTCTTTCAACAACTCGTCTTTGCACCTTTTGTGGCAGTTTGACACACTTCAGACTTCAGGTATTGCCGTGTTTGAAAAAGAAAGAATTATCAGTTGAAAGATGTATTCATTAATAAACCTCCTCTTCCTTCAAAAGCATGCCCATCTAATGGCAGCATAGCATAAATTATGATCCTGTTTATTTCCAAATCTTGCCCCACAGGTAGTAGTGAAAGAATAGTAGTCTTACCCACACTTGATAACACACTTTTTGAAACTTTTAATCCGGAGTTGGAGCATCGACTTTCATACTTTGATTTGTATGATTCAGATTCTTCGCACTTGATCTGTCTGTCATTTGTCAGTAATTGACTGGCATGTGCTGTTGGTCGTTAATTGCATTCAGTCTTTAGCTTGTAGCGTTCGGAGGCAAACTGTTCAACACCAGTTAGAATATGTACCAACACCTTCGGGTTTGTGCTCGCTCTAGTTGAAGCTGTTAATCTATGCAAAGTTCTCACATCAAAACACAATATTTACAGCGTGGAAAAGATGCGGTGCATAAATATTTAACTGATTTTAAATTCAGCCACTAGATGTATCAATATTTGGTGTTATTTTGCAACTTTTTCTTGGAGAGGGATGCATGTGATGCGCAGCTTTAAAGAGCCAGTAGCCTCTTTTAAATCAATCAACGTGACAGGAAACACATAGTTGTGTTTTTATCTCCTGTCTCGTCAGCATACAAGTTTCTATAAACCATAACATTTCAGAATGTTCACAAGCCTGAACACACTGCCCGCTAAGAAAGTTAACATGTTGCTGCACCATCCAATTCCAGTTAATTACCGGCAGTAAAATGATGACGTAATCTAATTCCGCCACGACGATGTATTCATGCAAGATCAAATTCGTTGAATTAACAAGCCCTTCCTTATTGTTGTCACGCTAAAGAAACATTTGGTGAAGATGGTTGCAGTCACAGAAATATCCAGTTACAAAACGTATTTATTACAAATTGGGAAACTCATTTCAGAGCAGTGATCCAATCAATCAGTGAAATCTGTGAGGATTCTGGTGTATCTGACAGGAACGATGGGCCTGCAATAGCATCAAAACCATAATAAGATGTAAAAGGAATCGTTAAGTGCAACAGCTTTCAAACAAGTCAAACTGTGTCACTGACCTCTCTGGCTTCAGTGTCATTGCAGCAGAATCGGAAGCACTAAATAATAACACGTTTTTATTATTGTGTCATGCACACAACTGTGGGCTTACAAGACAAAACATGTACTGTATAATGAAACCAGACTAATCACCGGCAGTGAAATGATGCCGTAAACTAGTTCCGCCCTCAAAGATATATATATGTATGCAAGATCAATACGCTGTTCGATGAATAAACAAGCCCTTCATTATTGTTGTCTCACTGTTGTTGCTGTTTCTTTACAGAGCTTCCGTACGGCTGGGAGAAAATCGATGACCCCATTTACGGCAGCTACTATGTCGAGTAAGTCGGGTACATCTTTAATATGTAATGGCTTGCTTTGGATTTCCAGTGAAGCCTGGTGCTGTATTAATCACATTTATTACGAGCAGACTGGCACTGCAGCCAGGAAGCAGCAGCTCCCTTTGTCTGCCTGCTGACGGCTCACTGTTTGTTTGCAATGGGGAAGTTTATTTGTCTGCGTGTGCTTTATCCATATTTCTGCATTATGCATCTGTCTGATGCACTCACACTGCATATACGTCTGTAGATTAGCTCATGAGCAAAGATCAGTGTCTCTTTTTAAACATTCTGCATGTCTCATGTATGTCCACGACTGCTGCAGTAGCCTGTCCTCTCTGTTGAACTGCACGTCCCCTCCCTCAGAGGTGTCATTTCTTTGGCTGCATGCTCTCCGCTAGGGACGGGGCTCTATTTTTAGACTGGGGGGGGTCATTTGGCTTGACTTTGCTTAAGAAAACCTCCAAAATGACACTTCACTACTCACTGCCATATACTGTATATATGTATATATATATATATACTGCACTTCCCTCTCGGGATGCTCTCATTGTCTTGCTTTGTTGTCATGTTAGCATCATGAAAGAAGTTGCCAGACCTTGAAATTCTGTATAGTCTATCTGTTTTGTAATTAGCACCGTGATCCTGGGGTGTTCATTAAAAGATAAGGAGAGGAGAGACAGATAGTGTGTGTTTATGTGAGCGCACAATGCAGCCTGTAAGAGTGAGGGAAGTATCTAATGATGACTAATTATTTCACACTGGCAAATTACAGTATTTGTAGTCATTCACTATCTTCTCCGTTGCAAACTAAATTAAAACCGACATGGGACGTTAAAGGAAATCTCTGCTTCATATGTAGGTTTCTTTGACGTCACTAATTCTGCTCACAAGACAGACTGAATAGCCCAGAACCAGACGTTTGTTCTTTTTTTACTGACCTTTTTTTCCCCACTCTGTGGCTTTGTTACATAATCTGGGGGGACTGACCATTTAATTAATCATCATAGCAAAAAGCTACTGTAGGGTCAGGATTTTTAGATCTGATCTCTTTGCCGAGGGGGGGCAAGTTAAGTGCAGCAGGAGAGTGTGAAATCTGAAATATCTTCTGTTTTGTTTTTTTTCTTAACCATCGTAGCCATATAAATAGAAGGACCCAGTTTGAGAACCCAGTCCTGGAGGCTAAAAGGAGACTCCAGCAGCAGCAGCAGATGCAAAGCCAGGGTTTGTCCTCACTGCCCCTTCCCACCATCTACAGAGGTAAGACCACCATGCTGATGTCTTGGCTTTTAAAGGACAAAACCCATTCATTATTATAGAATATACTCATTATCTGCCTGTATGTTTGTAGAGAATATATCTAAATCAGTAGAGCAAAGTGCTATGGCTTAGTCAGATCAGCCGTATGTTTTTATTATGTTGTTATTACCTTTTCAGTTTCCTGCAGAAAACAGTTTTTGTACTTTATCCATTCATCAGCTTCAGAAAGTCTCTTATGAGCATCACATGCTGACATATTGCACCTCTTTTCGATTTTATTTTAACCAGGTTTGTTTAAAAATGAAGAAACATGGTGATGTAAATGATTGTGTTAAAGGTTTTTGTGGATTATATCAACGTAGAGTTAAGGTTTGCCTTGAAGAATCCAGTTACAAAACTTGTTTTGCAAATCGGAAGCTGTCAAATTGAAAAACTAATTTTAGAACAGCAATCAAACACAATCCAACTAGAAATCTAACTCGTGATGTTTTGGGGGGTAACTGACAGCAACTATGGATTTACAATAGCACCATAACCAATAAATAATGTAGAATAATGCTTTTACTCAAGTCAGACCATGTCTCTGACTTCATAGGTAGGTGTATTGGGGCATCTTCAATGTCATTAAAGCAGCATCATAAGTGCTTCCAAACATGTTCCAAAAAGTCCAAAAATAAAGAATTAAAGATCTTCATGTCTACAGCATAATTGATAAACCACTGAAAAAACATGCACTGTACAATATTTGAGAAATCAGAATAAAAACTATGTAAATTATCCATCTTGCCCTCTTTTCCAGGATGTGAGACAAGACTTAGTCAGCCTTAGTCAGCCCATTTCCTTATAAATTGACACTCCTACATCAATAGACCACGTACTGTACAAAACAAAATGGGACTCACTTTCCACTTCTCCCAAATTCACTTCCTCAACTTAGAAAGGAGAAACTTCATGCCCACATGTTGCTTGGATCGCCATAGCAACATGCAAAGAGGGGTTACAACCAATTATGGTTGTATGTGGAATGACAGCAACAATCAGTTCAACAGTCGGAAGAACACCTGCTGGGTCTGATAGTAATACTTGTTGGTGATATAAATAGTGCTCTACCCAAGTAAACATGTGGGTTTAAATGTGATTCATTGTTTTGTTTAATGACTGGTTTGTTGCTACCTGATTCCAGTGAAACGTCTCCACCAGCCATAGCAGTAGGATGTACTGCTAGAAAAAAAAAACTGTCTGGACTGGTGAAGTGGAGGTTTGTTTCCATAGCAACGTAGTAGTCCACCGCTCTGAGTCGAGAGCCTGTCTCCGTGGTTACACTCTGTGTACATTCCAGTGAGGCTCTCTCTCCTCCCTCTCCCCACTTCCACCTCCTCCCTCCTCCTCCTTTTCCCTCCAAACTTTGGTACCAGTGGAGGATGCCATCCCCTGTGCCACCCCCCTCAGATCCCCCCTCGCTCAGGTCGGCACGGTGCCCGAGCGCTGCCACAGCCTCGGCGACCTCTCCCACTCGCCAACTCTGGGTCGCAGGGGCGCTGCGTATGCTACATCCTCCTCCGCCGACGTCTCCCCGCTCCGGCGTGTTCTGACTCGGCGGATGAATATGTGCCCCCACCACCAGCTACAGCAGCAGGAGCCACTCCACACCTCCGCCTGCACTGTGGTGCTAGAGCAGCCTATCTGTAGCCCCTTCTCCCTGTGGCACTTTATCAGTAAGTAGGTCAAGAGAGACGCAAAGGCGACTGACTGTCGTTCTCCTGGCTGCCTGCGCTCGTTTGACTTGCTGTAAGCATGCTAGCTCGCAAGCAAGCTTTTCCCTTGAGGCAGCTGAAGGATTTGTGTGACGAACGTGAACCATGACATGTGTTATCGCCTGGCATAAGCAGGCACAGAGTGTAATCACACAGTCTATGCCTAGACCAGTGACGACTTGCACACTAGCCACGTCTCCCTCCAAGGTGAAACGATTGGAGACTTGGTTAAGTGTGCCTAAGCTTGTTGGCTGAGATCCTCTCATTCCTACACAAGGCGCCCCTCCTGCCGAAATGTCCCAGCTCTCCCTCCTGCAGAAATCTTCCCTAATCCCACCCCCTCACCCGCAATCTTCTCTTGGAACTGATCCCTGATTGACAGCATGTCATTTTTTCCGAATTATGCTGCTTCCTTGGTAGCCTTGGAAATGGACTGAAGACCTGCACCACTGATACCTTCTGCACCCCTTCTGTCTACCTTATCTCAGCATGGGAGGAGAGGAACGGATATAAGTTTAGCATATTTGGGTGTACCAGGACGGATATGTACCTTGCACGGGAGCCAAAGCCATTGAACCACACCTGCATCTTTCAGCGCCACAGACCCACATCTATCCAAGTCCACTGTTTTGCAGTTAAGATCATACCCTGCCAGTTTTCCTGTGGCTACACCCATATCTTTCTGGATAAGCTTTACCCATGCCCTCACCCTGTGAGCACTGCCCTGCACCAGCTTTGAGGTCCTTTCAATCTTTGCTATAAAACATACTCAGTGTTGGTTTCTGGTTAATTTTTGTTTATTTATGTGTCCTTTATAGAGAAGCCGCTGTTCACGCGAGACCCAACTCAGCTGAAAGGCAATTTCTTGTCCACATCACTCCAAAAGAGCAACATGGGCTTTGGCTTCACTATTATCGGAGGCGATGAGCCTGACGAATTCCTCCAGGTCAAGAGCGTCATCCCTGACGGACCTGCTGCAGCTGATGGAAAGATGGCCACAGGTAAGCCTCAGGCGTGGCCCGAAACACAACCTGAGACTCAGTCAAACTGAGTCACTCTTACAAACAAGAAACAATTCTTTACACAGAAAGAAATGTTTCTGAGAACAACAATGGACAACATGTAGCTCTATAAACTAGGACCTGAAAGGCACAAAAGAAACTTATCCTTACTTATTTAAAATGGTGACATTCCTCATGGCAAAAACGGCTGGCATGTACTTGTACCGGATCATACAGATATTTTCCAGAAGAAATCCCAGTAAATTGTCCACATGCAAATTCTATGTGGCTTTTCTTAGACGTTTGATTCCTGCAGTATCTGGTGTCAGTATACGTCCAAAGAAATGGAGTTAAGTGCACATTTTCAAGCCCCACGTTTTTTGCAGTCGAGTTTACACAGTCAAATGCCAACAAACACACCCAAATATGAATGCCGTATGCATTTCGCATGGTGATGAAGTGGCTACAAGTGCAGATGCATACTGAAAACACAATTCATTCCCATATGCATGCATTGTGTGCATGTGTGTTTGCGGGTGCGACTTGCTATGCTAGCATTGAGTAAACTCTGTATGTGTGTGCACATGCGTGTGCACCAACTGCAGAGTTTTGCTCTTCCATTAATCATAAAGGGGACTTTATGAGCACCATAACTCCTGGCTGTGGCCACATGGGGGTGGAACTGCAGCACATACTGTATTCAGAAATGCACACTAACACACACAAGAGAGACCAGCTGTGCTAAAGGTCAAGGAAATATAACTAGCAGGTCTGACAGTGCTGTCAGCATGCAATGATGTTTCTATCTGTGTGCGCTGGAGCAAATACAGAGCTTATAGTGGACATTTGTCAAGCAAAAGTTAGCTAGTCGGGGAGGTTTCTCTGTGGTAAAGCTAGTACTCTTCTCCAAAACACCTATGAATTGGCCTTTTACATTGTAGTTGTGTTAACAGACTTATTTTAGAACATTGGGTCATAAATATCTGTTTATAAATGTGTGGATGCAGCAGTCCAAAATTTATGCCTTGGTGATTAATAAAGCTTGTCCTGACAATGCAGCATATAAAACATTTTAGGTCTCTGTCTTCTCATCCTCTCCTCTCTCTTTCTTTTAGAGTATCCCTCTCTCTTTTCCTGTGTTCTTTCCCCAGAATAACTAACACGTCCCTCTCACATCTTCACTATCCCTCCTCCCATTTCCTCCCCTCTCCACTGCTCCTCTCCCTTCAGCTCATCTCCATCTCTATCTCACCAGCCAGCCTCCATCCCCCCCACCTTGCCTCCCCAGACTTTGTGTCCTACTTCTGCGGTAACAGAGCAAGCTCAATCTCAGTAACTCAGAGCTTACACGGACGAAACCTTAGGCCCACGGAGGTGTGAAATTCCCAATTCCAGATAGAGAATTTGTGCCGCTTTCTCCTCGTGACCTATCTTTGCTGTCTCCACTACGTGATTACACAACCAGGGAAAACGTGTCCATGCACTTATTTTAGAAGTTTAAATATCTGGTTTATGACTGCTACACCACATGCAATATTTTGTGCTTTTTGTAGAATAGCTTTTTTTTTTGGCCATAGGAGAAATGTGGGGGTATATTAGCTGTGATATTTTTGTGGAATACACAATGAGTTGGTTTGGCTTGAAGAGGAGAGGCTTAGTTTTGATTCTACAGGCAGCGTTTGATGCAAAACCAAGTGGGTTTGTTGGTACAGTATGTTTCAACCTGGAGAGTCTGCAACACTCATTCAGCAACAGAAGGTTATTCTGTATCTTATTAACTGTATCAATATACTACAGAGTGTGTTCTAGTCACTGAGAATATGCACCACGTTGACATTTGTACTGATTCAGTGTACATTTTATATCAAAACACACAGTTGAAAGGATTGAGCCATCACACTGTGTGTAGATCCCTGAAGGTTTAGCTTAGTTTTTCTGTCCTACAGTTTAGCGGACAGTCAAATACATCATATCCTTTCCATTATTTAAGGTGTTCATAGGTTTTGTCTGCAAAATCTTCAGACATTCTCATTATCATTGTAGTCACACCTGCAAGTCTGACACGGTCGCAATGAACTTTGGTCTACATGTCACCCTATTTAGCCTGACAGACACACAAACACACACTCACTCACACACACACACACACACACACAGAAGACAACAGTCTCTAACAAATGCTTGCACCCTGCTGAGACTCTAAACTGCTCTGTTCTCGTGGCCTCACCTCGGCAGGGCCACAGAGACCTCTCGTTATGTTGGCAGACTCTTGAACACACCATTAGCCGGAGATTAATATGTCATAAGGAATATGCAAGGATGGGACAATGAAAGATGAAGTTGCAGCGTGGGCCTTGGTCCCAGCGAGTGTGGTGTTTAAAGTTAAGGTCAGTGTGATTTAGAGTATACAATGGGCCGTGAGTGTGTTTTTGTCTCGGTTTTCTCTGGTTATGCGTCCATTTCTCTGCACTGTCTTTGTGACCACATTAAGGGACATTATATCCAAATTACAAAACTAATTTGCACCAAGAATAAAATTAAATTCACCTCCATTGCGTGTGAGGTGGTGACAGAAGTTTCAAAGGCGGATATGTCTAAAGCTCCTAAAGCTATCTGCACGGCAAGGTATTGCTATGGGTAAGAAAGACAATATTTTTTTATAATTTGTGTGAACTGACCCTTTTAGGTATATGCATGAAGTCACATGTTATATGTGACGTAACAGCGTTCTGTTTCTGTGAAACAAGTTGATTCCCTCCCCGGTCATAAAGAATGAGATCTGTGGGCACGACGAGGGCGCTACGAGGTCACAGCACCATCATTTATTTTCTGCCAGTGTGCTCAACTATTGATTCTGACACCAGTGCTCAAGGCAAATGTTATCCGCGTTTACCCGGATTAATTAAAAAGTCCCTCACGTCACGTTGCCTCGAGGTGTGAACTTGCTCTGTCAATACCAACGTTAAAACTTAGAGAGCATTTGTCTGCAACAATGAGAAAACATTTTGGCGATATCTTAACTTCCCTTTACCTTTTATCTACCTCCAGGAAATCAATCTGAGTTGCCATGTTGTTTTAGAAAAAGTGTCATTGACCCAGCTATTTCATTCCAAGTCTCACGTTTTAAGAGAATTGGCCAGGACGGAGCTTGTGGCAGCAAGGTGAGGCCCAATCACTAAAGCACATGCTTTGCTTATTAATCACGCAAGATCTTCCTTTTTCACTTTCTCTCTCTGCAACACACACTCATGCTCTCACCCTGCCCTCTCTCTAAAGAGCGTGACAATTTGAAAATAATTGTTTTCATTATGAACCAAGGTAATGCTGTTTGTCAGTTTAAAATGGATGGTGCCTTTGTGTTCCCACTTGCCCAGTGTTTTAAGAACCCGCATGGTGCCTGCACAGTGGAGCATAAAACCCTATATTTAGTAATCTGGTTGAGACAAAGATAAGCCTGAATGTGGAGCGCTTTTGTGTGAGCACATTTAATTGTCAGCTAGGTTTTATCTACAGTGAAGTATATTGCAGCAAGCAAATAAAAGCACTTGCCCCCATAAAAGGCAAACATTTTAGCCACTTGTCATCAGCACTATTTTACACTTGAAAGGCAGATAAGACATTATCTGTGGTAATGTGGTACGGCTGATTGAGTACTGGAATAGCTGTAGAGATACGACGTCAGAACACCACCAGTTCAGTTAGCTGCTTTTCCACTCGCTTCTGTAACAGCAGTTACTATTAAAATTTGAACCCTGTATGTTTTTCTCAAAGTTAAACAATGATTAACTTGTTGCCGTTGGTTCAACTACAGCTCTCATGAAGTAGGCAAATGATACAATATCATAACTGTTTTTCCATTATCCATGATATCCTAAAGCTCTGTCCTCTGTCATCTATTGTCTTCACTGTCTAGCCCTCTCTGTCCTCTTATTCGACATCTGAGGTCGGTTTCACAAAATCTGCAACATCCACGCTGTGATTTGCGACCCGATACCATTTGATTATAAATCGTTAGCATCCCTGTCCAGGGGCATCTTGGAGGCCAAGTGGTTAAAAGCCGTATCATGTAATTGCAATGTCGCTGGTGTGTTTTCAGCCGGGGAGCTTTGTTAGGGATCATCTCTTTCCTCTCTCTCTCGCCTTGTTTCCTGTCTGTTTCTTCTGCCTCATGCCCAAATAGATTGAAATGCAAAAACAAAATCGCTGTCTAGACGAATGGGATGAATCGCACGACAGAGTGTTGAGCAAGGTTATGTTGTGGGGCTGAATTGTTAGTCATTTGCATTGCTGCAGATTTTAAAAGGTGTTTTCCTGCTTCTCAAACAGTCGCCAGAAGTTGCAGTTTCACTTTGACTCTGTAGCGACTGTATTAATTCCAGTGCTCCAGCCATTACCTATGTTTCTATCTGCCCATCCTTTTATCTGCAGGTGATGTCATTGTCTACATCAACGATGTGTGCGTCCTGGGCACCACCCACGCCGACGTGGTCAAACTCTTCCAGTCGGTGCCAATTGGGCAAAGCGTCACCCTCGTCTTGTGTCGTGGCTACCCTTTGCCCTACGACCCAGAGGAAGCTGCCAACACTAACAACAAAACCACCACCATTATATCCCCGCTGGGCATCATGGAGCAGCGGCCCATCATGGTGAACGGCAGGACGGGCTACGACAACTACCTGGACTATCTCTCCCGCACGGCGCGCTTTGCCACCGACCCTGGTCAGGACCAGGTCAACACCCAGCAGCAGCTGCTCACCCCTCACCCGGGTGACACCCACTTAGACGGCTCGCTTCCTCCCACGACCGGCACCACACCTCCTGACAGTGTCTCCATGGCGTCGTCAGGGGCGACCCAGGGGGAGCAATTGAACCTGACCATGGTGAAGGGCTTGGATGGTTTTGGCTTCACTATCGCAGACAGCGCTACGGGCCAGCGAGTCAAACAAGTGCTGGAGCCTCAGGGCTGCCCGGGCCTGTGCGAGGGTGACCTGATTGTGGAGATTAACAAGCAACCCGTGCAGGGATTCACACACGCCCAGGTGGTGGAGCTTCTCAAGGAGTGTGGCGTGGGAGTAGAGACCTGCCTGGTGGTTCAGAGGGGTGGAACAGGTAAGACCACTGACTACAGGTAGGGATGGTGTGGAGGACTGTTGGCCCAACACAAGCACTTGAATCTACTCCTTATTTTCCTTTTCCAGCTGCGTATCTGTCTGCCTTTTCATCTATGTCATCTTTTGCTGTTGTAGCAAAGTGTGTCTGTATGTGCGGTCCACTCCAGAAGCCACAGAAACCTGTTATGCAGTCCTGCGGTGCTCAACGATGGCTGACTGATACACAGCTCCTCTCAAGTGCCCTTTCTAGTGCTCTTTTCTTTACGTAGGGAGAAAAACAGCTTTCCTTCACTTTACTTAAGTAGATGCCACTCGGCTCAGCTCCCTGAGCCAGACCTCCCAGTGGTCAACAAATATTCCTTTGATTGAACTGCATGCTTTTTGCAGTGCTGAGTGATTTTACTGAGTCCCTTTCTTTCTTTCTTTCCTTTTTTTTTCTTTTTTTTTATTGCGTCAGCTTCATATGTGTGGAAGAGTTCACCTTCTTTTCTGAGCCACAAAGAAAAGCACCTCAAATTAAAGCGTGTCAAAAGTAGCACACGTTTTTCGACAAAAGTCTGGTAGACTGCAAATGGCTCTGAAGTGCTTTTCTACCCTGTGTTTTTCAGAATGTGTGGCGCTCTGACAATCATAATTATGCACTGCACTCTGTCGTGAGTCACACACAGAGTTGTGATTTGCGGAATCAACAGGTAGCCGACTGTTTTCTGCTCTTTGAGCATGTGCGGTATGTTTGGGTGGATTGTTTGTGGGGTGTGTAAAAAAAAATAAAAAAATGTCTGCGTTGGTTCCTCAAAAAGGCTGAAACCTTCAGACATATTTCTTCTAATGGCGATGTCTTTGACATTGACAGAAAAGCAAGAAAGGTTCACTGTCATGTCTTCCCTGAATGTGTAAACGGCTCAAACGACAGAACATACGTTGTGTTTAAGCCTGCTGTGATCTGCCTACAAGCCGAGGCTTTCCCTCTTATTAAATTGTGGAGGTAGTGCGTCTGCCAGCGATGACTCAGCCAAATCTCAGATGTTGAAGATTAAAATGTAAGATTTTAATTAAATCTAGAAACGGCAACAGCAGCTCTCCATCAACCAAGCAGATAGGATCTGTCTCTGAAACCTTGTTATTTGTTGTTAAATGAGTTTACCTGTCCTTGATTTATCTTGACATCCTCTAAGTGATGACACATGAACTTTAGCACTCGTGCTCATTCGTACTGCCAAGTCAACTGGATGCCGCTTTTGCTTTTGTGTGCAACCAATTTGTAGTTCTATATTTTGCATCTTTGTGTTGTGTAATGTCACATACCAATCATAGTGCCAACTGCCTGCTGCCGCAGACACCACTGAGACTCGCCCGCAAAGGTCAGCAGTGTCCTCTGAATAGATTTATTGCCATTTATTTCTTTATTAGGCTGCCCATGTCTCCGTCAGTGAGCAGGGAGCCAACAAACAGGAAGAGGAGACACAGAGTGAAGAGATTAGCTTCTAGGAGTCGAAAATGTGGACTTTTTCTAATCCAGAAAAGGGGGAAGCCAGAGCCTCTAAAATGTCACCTGGTAACATGTAAAGCCAAATACACACATGGGAGAGGTCAAAAGTTTAGTACCACCATCTCAAGAATCTCCAATCTGTCAACACACTCCCCACACACAAACATAAAAACACCTCCCATCTGCGCAGGATGCTAACGGTGAAGCGCTCCCGCCATCTGTCCAGGTTCACTCTCGGCAGAGCTTTGGAAGGTCGCGACAAGCGCTCCAGTCTAACCAGCAGCCTGTTGGCCCGTGGAGAAAACGGAAGCCTTATTTACATGCTATGTTTCATCTCATTATTCCAGCTCTGGATGTGGCTCTGCTTCACCACACAACAATACGCCGGCGTGCGGTGTCACATCTGTTTGTGTTGATTTGCTGTGACATGACGAGCCGTGGGTGCTAGAGGTGGAAAATAACGTGCCACCCAGTCTGCTCTTAACGGTGGCAAGACTGCACATATGTTTAGAAGTTACATGATGAAAAGGTGCCAGAATGTCCCAGTTGGGTGGGGTTTCACTGTCGATCTTTTGAGAGTATTTTGGGGATTTAACCAGGATCAGAATTTAAGCCCAGACTTCAGACCCTCCTGGGAGACAACAATCTTTGTAATTTTTGTCTGTAAACTACTTTTGCAGTGACGGAGATAAACAAGAAGAGTGGGACTAAGGAGAAAACCTAGAATTTTGATGTGGCAAAGCTACTGATCATTTATTTTTGTTAAAGTCTTTTGTTAAAGTTCTACAATGATAAGGCAGTAAGGGGTTAGGATGCTGTTTTACATGCTCGCAGGCAGAAATTCAAGTGGTTGCCAGCTTGGGGGTCGAAGAGGAACCCAGTGGGTTATCAGTTGATTGCCCGGATGGAAACATTTTCATGATTTTTAGACCTTTCTCAAATTTTTTTGCTTCTGTCTTGTGAAAATGTTTCACCCCTTCAGGCCTTTTAAGATGATCTGAGAAGGGTACATCGATCTTCAGTTGAACTGCTCACAACTTTATGATTTGTGATAGTAGGCTATATTTGATTATATAACTACAGTTAACTTGTAGACATGCAGTTTATGTCAAGGGGTTGCTGTATGTCAAGCTGTTTTTAAAGTGAACATATTTCATCAATGATTCTACTCCTGCATCAAATTAGTCTGAGTCCGTTACACTTGAACTCTGAGATCGTTGTGCTGAATATTTGTGTTTCTGTACCCAACTTTCAGCAACATAAATACTACAGATTAAAGCACAAACTGTGTAAGACTCCTCAGCATCCACTGAGATTTGAGTTGCAGCTCGCTCTCTCTTCCCACCCAACTTCCTCCAAAATGATAGATTGACCGACTGATATCCGTCAACCAAACAGCTGTCCCGATGCTGTCTCTGGCATAATCTCCAAATATATTTGCCACCTCAGGGCCGAGCATACCACTCATCCCTTTCACTGAAAACACAATCTGAAGCGGAGGATTGAACGAGAACCAGGAGCTGACTAAGTATAAAAGAGCGCGAGTGTGCATATTTCCGCGTGATTGGATTTTCTTCAATTCAGTTCCCCTTTATCCTGCGGACAGAGCTGCCGCCTCTCAGTATCTGGTCTCAGGGATGACACATACACACACACACGTACACACACACACACACACACACACACACACACACACACACACACACAGTCAAGCAGAGGAGGGATTGGCAGCTTTGCTATGATGACACACCCCTAATGTCCGGCATCGGCGATCACAAATGACCGGCAAGGCGAGGAACATATTGAAGCTCACAGATTGAGCTTCATCGATAAGATTTCTCTTGCTCATATACACACGCATACACATCTTTATCGGTACAATGATTTAGAAAGGAGTGGGAAGTTGGAAAAGGGAGTCAGAGGTGACAGAACGGGGCAGATAAGTAACGTGGAAGTAGCACGACTGCAGAGTGAGAATTAAAACCGGAGAGAGCCAGCACGTTACAGTCCCTGTTCAGCAACGTGCTTGGCTCGATGTTGCCAGGGACTCGGGAGCCAAAGAGTGCAGCGGCGGGTTTTTGTTGCAATGCAGAGAATACGTGTAGCTTTTTCGCATCATTACATCACAATCAGCCACAATCATTTTGAGGCATAGGCATAATCACCATTAACAGAAAAGACAATCATGAGGAAAAGTGGCTGCTTCTGACATCCTTGACACCGAGCCTGATGATCAGACTGAACAACCACTTTGTTTAACTTGATTCACTCCCATTCCTTGTTGGTAGTGGAGGTTGTTTTGTTTTGTTTTGCCTTAATCAATCAGTACAAAGTGACTGTCCGTCCTGCTGACGCCATTTTCAGGTGACATAGAAGCAGCGGTTGGGATCAATCTCAACCACACTTGTCTCCATTTTCTTTCTTTGTGTTCAGCTAGACAGCTTGCTAGCTATGTAAACAGATGACGTCAGTATTCCCGATCAGCCTATTAAGCTCTGATCGGTCAACTGGTCCTCCAACTGGCAGAAACGGCCACCAGTTGGGAACCTAGACCGTTTTTAATAGCTGAACAAATCAAAGATCTGGGCAGTGATTCAGACATACTGTATACCCCAGTTACACTTCAGTTTTTGTTTAGAAGCGGTCAGGTCGCTATACTGCCCTGTCGATTATGTTTTGGATTTCATTGTAATGATGTGGCTCTTTTTTAACCTAAACAGGTTTTTGTTTTTCCTGTTTCCCCTGGCATGTGTCACGACTCGCCATCAAAAGAGAGACATTAGAGCCAAGCTGAAGGCCAATTCACCATCCAGAAATGCCATTTAAGATCAACTATCCAGTCAATTAAGCCCCATCACCTTGAAAGAGCCCGTGCTCTGTAATATAGTTATGATATTTAGCCATCCCTTAAATTTGAGTTTGACTCCTGAGGCATTTTTGCCCAACAAATGGACACTCTATCTCTCATCACCAGTAATTATTGTGCCTGTGTGTGTGCCAACATATGTGTGTGCATGTGTATTAGTGTGTGTGTGTGTGTGTGTGTGTGTGCGCACACGGCAGACAGCCTCATTAGTGGCTATCTAGACCATTAACAGTCTGTGTCCTCATTGCCACACCAGCAGAGACGCAGAGGCTGTAATTAGCTGCAGAGACTTTAAGCTCGTTCGCATGTGCGCTCGCCCGTTTAGCTTCCTCTAACTTGCCGCATTCTCCCTCGCAGCCGCCCGCCCACACACTCACACAAACGCTGAGCCACATGGTTTGATTCGCACAGGTTGTACGCACACCTACACGACAGACCAGGCACACACTTTCCTCGGCTTATTCACACACATCCCAAGGCAGCCTCCTGCACACAAGCCTCCGCACGCTTACATAAACTCCCCTTTCTAGTACTGTCACGGGCAAATTGCACATCATGAATCAGCTGTTTGGTTTGACCTTTCACCTGAGATTGGTCGTGTGCACACGGATGACCAGAGGCCGCTTTAAGAACCATGCAGAAGGTCTGCTTTGTAGAGAGAGAAGAGAAGAAGGAGGGTTTGATTCACTGAGCCTCCTCCAGACTCCCAGGGAACCGGTGTGTAACTAGACAGTGATTCATTGGATGTGTGTGTGCGAGATAGAATAGTTGGAAACAAAAGAGAGAAAGGAGAAAAAAAAAAGGGTGGAGAGAGCAGGGGAGTGATGAGTTCGGCTCTCAGCCAGTAGACCACAGTCTGTCGGCCGTGTTCACACTTACAGCTTTGTCCCCACCAGCACCAAAACCCAGAGGAGAGGCCCGCCAGGGATCAATATTCTGTCTGGTCAGCCCTGGGAAGACAGCCAATGGCCTTGAGCGCGAAGGGCAAGATGCTGAGATTAGATCATAGCAGAAATACAAAGGGTTAAACAAGGCTGATGGTGTTTAGCCTTATTGCCATCAAAATTACAATCACAGAGGCAAACGTTAGGCTCTGCATCTCTTCCCTGTGTGTGGGAGGAGTGGAAATACCAACCTTGGTTGACTCTTAAATAAATCAAGCGCTCCTATTTGAGTTTTAATGGGATGGAGTGATTACCCAGTGATTGCATGAGCGTGGCTAAATAAATTGTGCTGTTTTGAGCTTTAATATCATGCATATTCAACCGTGTACCATTCAAATACTTTATTTGCACACAGCTGCAATGAGGATGGTTTTTTCGAGAACATCAGGCGAACACGGAACGGGCATTTGAATGGAAGTGGATAGAATCAGTTTTCTGCCGTGGATGTTATGTGAAGCTGCCAGCTGAGGTGGAGATACATATTCATGAAGGGCTGAAAGATTCACACATGCTGCCATCAATCCTAGTGTCATCATAGTCTCATTTAAATAATTGAAGGGCTAGAATTAGCCTCTCATGGTGAAATTAAAGAGATCTTTGTTTTTGTACGGGTGAACAAATGTAGCCTTATGTGTGTCAAATGACTGGATGTGTGTGCAACTTTGGCGATCTTGTTTTATGTCGCCCATGCTGTGAATCTTTTGACTTATTCACATTTTGCTAAATCATTTTCACAGGTGACTTTAAGCGAACTTATGTTGAATATAGTTTAGTAATGGGTTAACATGAACATTTTTACAACCAAATGCTTGAATCTTGGAACTGATTTGATTTTTTTACACATAAAAGATAGAAAATAGGACGTCACCTGGCTGTTTTAGAGTTCCTTTGAGAACAAGATATTATCTTTCGGGCATGTGTTATGGATCTAATAGGAACTAGTTATTTTTTATGTTTGGAACAGCTACCAGCCACTTCTAATGCTTTTATAAAACAGCACTTCATAACTTGTTTTGTAGGCATTCAGCCACTATCTTATGATGTGCATCTGACTTGCTGCATAGCAGAGAACCATGTGAACTTATAGTAAATGATGATGTTTCCTCAGGTTAAATAACTTTATAGGTACAAGATTCTTTTAAAATGGCATCTTTCAGCACTTTGGGGACGCTTGTGTCCTAATGCATGAAAACCACTTCTGAGATGTGCTCGTATCATTACGGCTTTATTTTGCATCAACACTATGTCTCTTAGGTCTAAGCTTCAACTTTTTCTTGAATCACAATCATTCCACGTGAAGGTTTTTCCCAGCTGTGGCTGTGAGAGTCGCTGGCATTGAGTCTGAGTAACTAGTAGACTCAGCAGTCTTAGAGCAGAAAGGATCTCTGGAAACACTTCCCAGATAAGAACTCTTTAATTGGAGTTTCAGGCGGAAATTGAAAACGAGGCATGACTTCAGCCCATCCAGTGCTGAGGCGGCGGCGGGGGGGGGGCAACACTTACGCACAGATACACAAACGAGCACAATCACACACCTGTGGATTTGGGGATTTTTCTCTCATTATGGTGCTTGACTAAATGAGATATTCTGCCCTCATTACTGGTGTTATATTGGTCTTGCATGCATCCCAAAAGGGTGACACTTACAGAAGGATAGGACACCGGTTATCTTAGAACCAAAGTGCAAGTTTGACACAGCAGGCTTCGTGTAGCTTTCTGCAGCAGAGCTGACAAGTCTGATTAGCATTCAGTCTAAGGGCTTTCAGCACCACGGACAGCTCCTTTCACTCTCTCTCTTTCTCTTACACTCTCTTTCGGTCTCTCGCCCCTTCTCAACTTACAGCCATGGGGCACTCTGACACCAAGCTAAATGTATGGTACGCCTGAGTTAACAGCGACTCTACCCTGAGGATCACCTCGGTCAGTGAAGCCCGGCGGTGCCGCTCCCTTGTGTCTGTCCAGCTCAGCTCAGGTGCCGTCACCTGCTCTGAGGACTGCTCTGTTGTTGCCTCTAATGCTCGTTGTGTCCTTCGCACTGCCTTTCATTGATTGACCCTCTTTGGGAAGAAAAGCCAAGAATATCCTCCCTGTCCCCTGCTGTTACCATGCTTTTTAAAATATTCTTTCTGGTTTGGGACTGATAGAACATCCCCGTGTGCATTGAAATTTGAAATTGGCGCTGAATTTCAGATAAGCTGTTGTAATGGTGTTTTGTTTCCAGCGTACTAAGAGAAGCAGACAGCATTAAAAAAATTGCTGAATTTCTTTGTGTAGCTTTTGTTAGCGTCCATGTTGTCGCCATTCCACCGGCGGCTCAGTGAGACGAATGTTGTGAAGTGTGATTGGAGTGTCGCCAGGCCAGGACTGGGAAGGCTGATGCATAGTTCAAGCAGCCAACCCATAATTCGATCCCTCCGTTTGCATACGCTTGTAGTGTCCGGTGGGAGCACTTGACAGACAGGAAGGACAGATATTGAATTAGGAAGATGGAGTGTGCACCTTTTTGTTTTTTTACATGCTCCTGTGAATTTCACTATATAAACAGTGCTGGAGCGTGTGTGTGTGTGTGTGCGCTTGTGTGTGTGTGTGTGTGTGCGCGTGTGTGTCCGCGTGCGTGTATCACATACTGATGTCAGCTGCTACTGTTGTGCTTTTAACTGATTCTTTTCTTTCATCACCCGCGATAGATTTGTGAGTGTTGTGTTTGAACAATGTCGTAAACAGCAACAAATAAAACGTGCCGCACCTTTTGAAAGGTCAAAGCGAGATGAATGGGGAAAGTCAGAGGAAACATGTGCCCTTTGCTGCACTGCATCTCAAACTGAAACCACTTTATTGTGAGGTACAGTCGTCCTGAACCCACTTAAGTGGAGCATTCTCAAATCCAGCTGCCTTTTCGTTGTCACTGCTGAGGCCCCTGACAGATCTGATACATTCTCAAATGCCCCCTTTGCTAACAGTGAGAACAGAAAACCTGTATTCGATGACATTTTAGCTGAAGATAGATGGAAGGTCTTAAGTTGCACATGGGCGAGGTGAGGTCGCATAAGGACAAAGAAAACAGAAACAATCACTTTTAAAGCAGCTATAGTAGATGTTGCTATATTAACATTGGATCACATTGAATTGGATTTTGGTTCAGTCTCACCTCTCTCACCAAACTGCAGGCAGAGAAAGTTAGCAACTGGTTCTGGGTCTGTTGCATCAATATTCATCGGGGTTTTTTTTGTCTGACTATGTTATAGCGGTGCAGAGCTAACTCTTCTTTTAAAGGGTGATGATGTCAGTGTTTACAGCTTGTTTCTGCTACCCCCAAGTGGCCAAAAAATCAGGTTTAATATAATATTAATGTGTGTTTTTTTTCATCTCATTGTAGAAAACACCTAAAATTTAAAAAAAAAACATAAATTCACACAAAAATCTTAACCCCTAATCACTCCTGGAAAAGGTGAATTCATCACTTTCGACTTCACTGTCTGTCATGTTTTTTCAAGTCCAGCATTTCAACATCAACACATCTCATACCGTATTAGAGTGCCTCTTCTTATTTTAATCTCTCTGCCTTCGCAATAAGTTGTTCTCTCATAGATATTTATTTATCTTCTGCTCTGTGCTTTTTTATATGGAGTGATAGGAGTGCCACAAAAAATATAAATTATACCTTATTCTTTTCCCGTTTTGCTTTTGCTATTCCCACATTGCTTTTGCTATTTTTCATTCATTATCATGGATAGTGAATGAAAAATTAAGGGATAATTTATATTTTATTTGTTATTATATATATTTATTCTTTTATTAATTTCTCTTTATATTTCCACATTTATTGTCTAATTATTTTACATATATATTCTTTTTTGTGGCACTCCTATCACTCCATACTTTTATCCCGTGTAAGTCAGTTGTGCTTTTCTTTGTCCTTTCTACTATTCACAAACGCTGTCTCCATGTCACATTCTTAGTTTCATTTGGTTTATCTGTAATTCTGTTGATAATGGGGCTTGTTTTTCTTCTTCTTTACATTATTATCCTGAAATATCCCCTGCAGTTGGCTTTCGCAGCTAAAATTAAACCTCACATCTCATGATCTCTTTCTACCATCTTTTTCAGCCTAAAGCATTTTTTGTTCTCTCAACATTGCAGGTCACTATTCACCCTGGAAGACCCCTAAGCAGGTAACATGCACCAGCCTCCAAAACGTGGACCATCTGGTCCCCATTTCTGCTTTTTAATCATTAATATACAGTAGATTTTCACTTTGGTACCAATGGCTGCAGTGTGCATACTGTATGTGCTAATCAGACTGTAATCTTTTTTTTTTTTTTACATCTTTGTAAGATCTAGAAGACTTTTCAGTCCCTCCTTCGCCGTACTAACTCTACTGATGATTCACTATATGTCCGTGGCTTTTACAACACCTTGATATTCAGCCATTCTTTATTGTCGCAGGCTGGCAAAAAGGTCAAGTAGCGCGCTCATAACCACCACCATAAATACTCTACCATAGAATCATCTGCTGTCCCTGGGCCCACTAAAATCTCTATCCACCAAACATCCTCTTAGATCAGATTCACTTTGACTTCACGTGCATTTGTCACACTCACATGCCTGCACACGAGTGTTTCGGCCCGTCTCTCTCTGTTTCCCTTTGTGCGACTATGTGTGTAATCCATTTCATGCCTGGACGTCCTCCCCGAGCCGCCCTGACCAGCCGCTGACCCCAGCTCATGTTGTCCCCATTCCAGATCGCGGCTAACACACAGGAAACCTCCATTGTGTAGCTTATAAGACACTTGTCCCCTGATATCCCATCGTTCATCATTTCTGCTCCCTCTCGATTTAATCAATCTCCATCTCCCTGAGAATAATTGTAATTCTGTGCTCTCAGGGTAAAGCGTTGAATGTCACAAAGTAGCAGACAGCATGCAGAGCCTCTCTCGTCTTGTCTGTTCACATCTCTCTCTCTTTTTACCCCCCAGCGTTCATTTGTTGGCTGCCCTGCCCCACCCTGCCCCTCCCCCCAGCTGCTGAACCCCCGCACACCAGAGTTCACTCTCAGTTTAATTGGGTATCATTTGTTACAGGAAAACTTGTGCAGCCCTGAGAGTGAAATATGGAGGAATTTGACTAATAAGGGAAGAACGGGGATTGCCTAATTGTCATATTGAGCTGCAGTTCGAGCAAAAGACAGAGCCTGCAGCTCCCGAGAGTTGTATTTGCAAATGAGCTTATCAAGATTCGTCAGTCAAATCCATACTGTAACGGCTATTTAATGTTGGAGCACGCGCAGGTGTTTTTATTCAATATCACTGTCTTATAAAGGCGACCTGCCAGCACTGTCCAACTAGATTATATTCAGAGTGTACGTGCTTCAACAGTCTTAATCAAACAGACCAAAGGACACAGAGAGAGGGTGAAAGAGAGCTCAGGATACAGGAGTCTAATCTCAGCCTTAACAAGCTCCCCAGTCTCAGCAGCCTGCCTTGTGCAGACACGAATGAAACCACAAAGAGTGCAAACACTTTTGATTCCGTCCCGGCGCTTTCATGAAGCCGATAGTTATTCTCGGTACATCTTGAACCAGATGCCCTGTAATTCTCAATATTAAAGCGTGCCGTATGCAGACAGTCTCGCCATCTCACTTTCAAAAAGCTTGTCGCTCCTTCCGGATCCGTCTCTCACTCTTTCTGTCATGTCAACGCGTCATCTTGGCTATCTGCATAGTGTAGTGCCTTGACTCAAGCGGCCTGGCTTATCTGACACATCAAGGTTGACACTTTGACTGACTGGTATTGTCAAAACTGCCGGTGTCACCTCGAACACTCACTCGACAGCACACTTCAAAATGTGTTTTTGGGTGAAACCTATGCAAATTGGTATAATACGCAATGTATTACCATATAAAAACAGAGTAGCCAGTGCCAATAGGATCATTTGAACATTAAACTCTATTCACATTAATTAGTTACCATATTTGTTGTCGGAAATAGGGATTTATCTGTATAACATTCTTCTATATGTTTTTCTCTCCCTGCACACATCCTTGATACACTCTTCAACCTAAATATCAAATGGAATTGTTTCTCATTTTTCAACTACTAACTACACTAACTGGCTTCCCATCTGTGTCGCATGAATTGATCCTTCGTTAAACCCCTCCCCTTACGGCACATTGTCCAGTCATAGCTTAGCAACCGTAACTAGCCACAGCAGGCCTGTCAAGCTTTGGACTTCTCCGCATGATGAAACATGTGTTGTTTCTAACAACAAAACAAAAACAAATGCGCAAAAATGGAAGGAATGTATTTATCTATGTGTTTATCTACTTTAATGTAAGCTGGAAGCGTTAGCATACCTGGCTAACTAGCTACCTACCAGGAGTAATGTTAGATCACTGTGTGGGGGTTACAGGTTAGCTTCTCTTTATTTGGTTTGGGGAAGTTTAAACTCAGGCAACTCTGGCCAAACTTGCATTAATAATAATAATAATAATAAACTTTATTTATATAGCGCCATTCATACAAGAAATGTAGTTCAAAGTGCTTTAAATTAAATGCACCAAGTGCTTCACAGAAGAGAATGCCATAAAATAAGATATTAATAGCAATAATACTATGGCCAACTAGCTCTACCGTGCAATACAAAAGCAGAGCTGCTCCTTTATTTCCATGCTTTGTGGATCATCAGCTGATGAGGATGGTGACTTTGAGCCTGAGAGCTTTAGCTTAATTATTTAGTTTATCATGTATGTAGCCATCAAGTGCATATTTAAAAAGGTCCTTTTACAGGGTTTTTAAATTTTAAATAAACCCTCTGGGACAATTCAGCTGGAGACCGGAGTTTTCAACTGACTAACGTTAGAATTAGCTTATGAAGGTAGCTAAAGTTGCTAAAATCTGAAAGGAACAGTCGTCATTACAGCCGACAAAAGTTTTGTTTTGGTTGTTGGCTCGAAATGAGAATCCTGCTTTTGTCTTCCTCTGTCTGCAATGGAAGACGTACCGTTTCAACAAATACTGCAAATTTTTAGTGGTATATCTGCCACCCTTATGATCCTAAACTGCACGTGTGCTGCGTGAGAACGAAAGGCTTGACAGGAGTTTCAACAGTAACTGAGAGCGGCGGGGATTAGCGAATGGTCAAAAGTCATTAAAGCAAACTCTGCTTAATTTTTTAGTGTTACCATCGAGCTAAAATCGAGTCTCACGCGTGAGAAAGGTGGTAGTGAAGTATTGACCCCTCATGCCGCTGTGCTTTACAGGTTCTGGAGCAGTGGGAGTCCCAGCAGGGCCAGAGCAGCCCTGCTCAGACCAGCTTGTCAGCCCCCGTTTTCCCCCACAGCACCCCCTTCCCAACCCACCATCTTCACAGGGCCTCGGTCCCAGACTCAGCCTCCGAGGCCTTGGCCCTGGCTAAACCAGACCCCTATGATCTTTATGAGAAGTCCAGGGCTATCTATGAGAGTAGGCGTAAGTACAAGAGCTGATTCTGCAGATGTAGCGTTGTGACAAACACTCCTCAAGATGGACTCCTCGTTGGAAGGTGGAGTAGTGAAGATTCATCACTCACAAAAAATACCCCACAAACTTAACTCACAGATTCGTTGTTCTGTTTTGCAGCTCCACAGAAATCTTAAAGGCTTGATCAGATGAGCTGACCTCTTGCAATCCAACTTAAAGATCCGCTGACGAATTTTCAGCGCAAATGCCTTGCAGCTACTAATCCCTCCTATTATCTCATTCGATCTTCGCTCGTTAAACGCTCACACAAGCCAACACACAGACAAAACCTGCCATGAGCTCTGTCTTTACTGACTGGAAGGATCTTTACATTCAGACACTGACATTCTGCCAGAACACATCTCCACATTGCCGGAGTAAATTCAGGTGAATCTTTAATTTATTGGCTTAAAGTAGTCCAATTTAAATATACTGAGTCCTACTTGTATTCTCATTGAAATACCAGCCATGTGTAAGTTTTTAACTATGTAATTTAGCTTCCACACAGGTTGCCAAAACACCCAAATTATTAGAAATATGCTATGTAACCTCAATGTCCTCACAGGTAAATTAGTCACATTTGAACATACTGAGTCTAAAGATCATCTTATTAAATACCCACCATATGTAAGCTTTATATTAATAGTTCCCCAGTTTTATAAAACCTCTAAATTCAAACAGACTGGAGAAATGACCTCTGTGTCCTCAATAGTGGCTTCACTAATGCAGGTAATAGTAGCCATACATATAATTAAAAATACGAATGTAGTCTTGTTTTGCGTGTATGTTGTGTGAGCATGAGGTTTGTTTTGGTTTCTCTGGCTGAGGTGAAACCGCAAACGTTTTCACAGACGGGGTCGGCGTTCGTTCTCATGTGAGGCACCTGTATTTCAGGAGGACATTAGAAAGTCTCCTTATGTCTTTTTGTGTCTCTCATCGTCTCACTCAGCGATCAGTGTAATGTTCGCTGTCGCCCTCCTTTCGGTAAAGGCCAGGGGTTGCGTCTGGTGAGGCTCAGCAGGGAAGAGGCACAGACAGATTTTAGAATTTGCCCCTCTCGCTGTTGTGGGTGAATCGGGGTGTGACCTTTTGGGCAACAGCACAACCCCCCGGCTACTGCCCTCCTGGTGGAGCACTGTGAGCTGCTAATGTTGGCTCGCTTACATTTTCTGTTGGCCTTAACAGATTAATGTCAGCATTTATGTTAGCAGGTTGGGTTAAAGGGTCAGTGATTTTATTTCAGTTTTCAGTGAAACTAGTTTCTGCTGAAGAAATAGTCCGTATTAAAAGTGTTGTGTGGATTATTCAGAGTAACAAGACACTGATTCTGGAAAGAGATGTGGCTATTGTGGGTGGCTATCTGCATGGCTAGACACCCCTAGAGGTTAGCGAGAGTAAATTCTTTGGGTTTTTTGGGGGGTGAATCAACCCTTTAAATGTTTTTGTTTCCATGGATTTCTGCCTGGATGATATTCTAAAATAGTGGAATTTTCCTTTAGTTCCCTTTTACTTTCCATTTCCCTTATTGCATTTTCTTTTACATTTGTTTACAAAACCGTCTCAACTTAAAGTCCATTTGGTAGCTCTCCTGGAGCTTTCCATTATATGACATGATCTTCATCAGCAGATGAAGTGGTCAACGTGGACAAAAAACTAAAATCCCGCACACTTTCTGATAATATATTTATTAACAATGTCTCAGTCTATTCGGGTTACTTTTAATTTTTAATCTAACAAACTTCTACAAATCTTGAAAATTGAGCAAACTACATCTGCTGATTAAGATCATTTGATGTGTCCAAAAGTTCCAACGGGCTATTTCTTACTCTCCAGAATTCACCAGCAAAAACAGCTAAATCTCTATAAGA
This sequence comes from Gadopsis marmoratus, assembly GCA_036023855.1. Taxonomy (NCBI): domain Eukaryota; kingdom Metazoa; phylum Chordata; class Actinopteri; order Centrarchiformes; family Percichthyidae; genus Gadopsis; species Gadopsis marmoratus. The sequence goes on from JAVQJF010119832.1 coordinate 79,306, forward strand.
AGCACTGTCTGAGGTTTTTGTGGAAACAGCTGCATTACTCTTTCTTTTCCACAGTCATGATTTTCTTCTCCCATCATTCCTGCTGAGTCCCAGCAGAGTGCTCAGTGTGATTAAAACAGTTACAACTGGAATCAATTTTTCATTCTCAGCCACTTGTCTGCGGTTGGGTTCGTTTCGCTACTTTGCAGATCATGGCGTTGTGTGAAGCCCCTGATTGCAGATCAGTGCTCGCATCGCACCTCACACTGTAAATAAGGGACGGGTGTATTACAAGCTGTAAGCACTTCCTGACTTTTATGGATGATGCTGAAATTCTGCAGTGACATTAATGCTGAGGCAGGGCCTTTCTGCCTTGTTCTAGCCTTTATGGGAGCATGTGTGTTTGCTGGTGTGCATTCAGTGTCGATGTGTGCGTTTGTGGGTGTCTGTGTATGTACAATATGTGTGCATTTGTTATTGTTTATTGGTGCTTCCTGCTTCTTTTTCTAGAACCTGGCCAACCAAGGACTGTTTTCCCCGTGGACTCCTCAGGTAAAAACCTCATCTCTGCAGGGACATTGTAAAAAAAAAACAAATTGTTCATAACCTGAAAACAATGTGCAGTAACAGGACATTAATGTCATCTGTGGTCGTGTTGCTTCAGGAGTGGAGTACCAGGACATTGAGGTGCACCTGCGCAGACAGAAGTCCGGCTTCGGTTTCCGGGTGCTGGGCGGGGATGAGGCAGGGCAGCCTGTGAGTCCGGAGACGTGTGAGAAGGCTCGTATGGCGATGGGCGTGGAACCCTGTCATTTTCTCCTCTCTAACCCACTACGCACACACTATGTACACCTAACCCCTGACCTTTGACCCCTGAGAGAGTGCTTGCTCTGGCTGCTTTGGTGTCTTTTGCTGTCTGTTAAAGTAACAAAACAACATTTCAATCATGTTATTGAGCTTTTTATGTGTCAGTATAACAACCACCTTAACACACACACTGCATGTGACACTCACAGACTCTAGTCCAGCATCCCAAGCCATTCCTTTGGACATCTACTTCCTTTATATAACAGTCTACATTTAATAACAGATCTTGATTGGTGCGATCATCGAGAAGAGTCCAGCAGACCTAGATGGACGCTTGCGGCCCGGTGATGAGTTGCTGTTTGTGGATGGGATCCCAGTGATGGGGAAGCCACACAGATACGTCATTGACTTGATGCACGGGGCGGCACGAAACGGCCAGGTGAATCTGGTCATCAGGAGGAGGGTGCAGGCAGCAGGTGAGGAAACATGCATGCAGTTGACCGTCAGCATTATCATCAAATTACAAATATGTTTCCTTAAAATCCATTTTGATAGTGAATTAATCGAGTAACGTCTTTAAGAAAAAACATTCACAGGTTATGCCTTCCTTAATGTGAAGATGTGGTGCTTTTCTATGCTTTTTTTTTATAGTTGTAAGAGTAAAAGATAAAGTGCTTAATTAAAAGATTTTCAACATTTAATAGATGAGGAACATAATTGCAGCTGAAATTGTATCATTACATCCTTAATGTGATGGATTTCCTTTTGAAACATGACTGTTATACAACGACAGATCAATATTTTTTTCATTTTTCAGCCTTTATTGATGGCATATAGTATAGAGCGGGTGGGGTGACAGCCGTCTGGTGAGAAGTGAAGAAAGCCTAGTTTATGAAACACTTTATGATGACTTCATTGGTTGGATATCTTTAGTTACATCACATAGTGAATCATGAGGTTACCAGTGATGCACGACGAGGAAGTAGCAGCTTTCCAATATATCTGACATATTGTGGTATAATTTTTCTCCTAAATGATAAGACTTGCGGAATTCTATATTTTTCATATTGTCAATCACAGCTTTGAATTAATCCTACTTACAAATATCGCCTGTGTGGCCAAAGATAAAAATACATCAGCGAGCCACACTGTTGCACTGGGTGAGACGTTCCTTCATTACCATGAGCCAGTAGTTTATTCCGAGTCGATCCCACATAGGTAGTCAGTAGAGATGTGTATTGTTGATAGTTAAATAACAAAATATAAAGTTTCTTCGGCCTTATCGTTTAAATGATTAATAGTTGATGAAGCAAGTTATAAGTTGGATTAACTGACTCCTAGCTCGCTGAAAGACGACGTGGCTATACAGAAACCTGCACAGAAAAGTCAGAAAGGCTTATGAACTCGAGTGATCTCACAGGCTCACTACTCGCGTCTCTGTCCTCTATTTCATCTATCTTCTTCTCTTGTTTCTCTCTCACCTCTCTCCTTTCCTGTCCGCCGCGACCATTCTTGTCCTGTAATGATTCAGGAAGCGGCCATTTAATCCGTCAGAAAACTGAAGCGCTAATCTCTCTGAGTAATTACACTGAAGCCTCCCCCGAAAAAAAACACATTAGCACACGCTTACACGCACGCACGCCGTTGCTCTCCGGCCCATATTCAGGCTTCTTGAGCTTTTGAGCCTGAACACTGCGATGGCACTTCCTCCTGTGAACTCTGGCCTCCCCTGTTCTCATTATTACTGCCTCCACACACACACACACACACACACACACATGCACACATGCACACACACCTCTCACCAATCCACTTCTTCCCACTCTATTCCGCCCTTTCTGTCAATTTCTTCTCACGAAAGGCTACTGTCTGACTCATGCCTGGCCTCTTTTGTGCCTGTTACTTCCATCCTAATTGTCTGACTCCCACTGGCACTTTGCGAGGTGTCAGACTCTCTGCTCTGAGCTCGTACTTCTTCCTGCACCCAATGCCCCACATTTTACAAACTTCATTCTCCTTTCTTTCTTTTTTTTTTTTTTTTTCTCCTCATGAAATAACCATTTGTGCCCTTGTTGGTGTAAGGAAATACTACATGTGGGTACACCTTTTCGCAGCGACAAATCTCGCCATTGCTTCAAATCAGTAAGCTGAAGTTACGGTTTATAATCCTGACTGTTTAACTGCAGGAAACCACAGCGCTGCTTCCCGGTGAGGTCACAAATCAACAACGCGGGGTTTGATCGCTCAGTAATGCCTGAATGCATACACACACAAAAGCTGGAGGTGCAAGAAGCTGCTCGCTCTGGCTGTATTGACATGCGGCTGCATTTTAATGATGTGTTTTACCACAGTGTGACAGTTGCTTCCGCTTTTCTGTTTTATGTTGCTGTTTCGTGTTTGCGCCTTGATCCTTCACAAGGATGCGATTCAGCTCCGGCTTGTCCAATTTTAGGGAGGAGGAGAAAAAAAGTAATTTTGCCTGTGTAAATGAATTGTTTTTGCACATGCAGAATTATCCTTAGATTCTTCCAAAGCAATTACGTATCGCCTTGGTATTTTTTTCAGTGTAACAACAGCAGGAAGAGTGTTTGGGATCTTAAATTGCCTTCATTTATGAATAAGAAGATAAAGTGATTAACAGGCTGTATTTGATTTCCTAAAATTCTACTTGTGTTTTTCCCCCAATAAATGATGTAGCTTTTTTAAATGAGATATCTAGAGGAAACTAGAGAAAAAAATAGAGCAAAGTCCAAAATATGAATGCGGATTTGTGTAGCAGAGCTTTGGAGGTACCCCGACCCCTAGGTTGGGAACAACTGGACTGAACGACCTAACTGTAGATGTTAACACTGGCTCCACCTTATCCCCAACAAATACATTGTTGTATTTGTACTTTTACAACTGACTGTGCGTAAATGACTGGGGTGTGGAAGAGGACTGAACTTTATGTTTTACCTCGTAAAAAAGCGAGACTTTACTCACATCCCTCACTCGTGTTGTTAGATCAGGAGGAGGAGGGAGAAACCGCATTCTTTTTTTGCACATTGATATTTTCACCTATGATACTGCTCTGCTAGCTACTACGACCAACAGCGGTTTAGCTGGTCAGCCAAAAACACATTTGATTGAATACATTTTTGTAGCATTCAAAATGATTCATCATATCTGTGACAATGTTTTATAG